>PVJI01012066.1:0-53619 GCA_004026765.1 Micronycteris hirsuta | reverse complement strand
CAGTTAGGAAGAAGCGCTGGCTGTGGTATCAGTAAGATGAGTAAAGAGAAGACAATTAAATGGGAGTACAGGGAACATTATAATTTCAGTTGAGAAATATTGAAAACCTCATAAAAGTGAGAAGAAAAGAGAAGGGGAGAGAGCATAGTGAGGAAAAGTGCTTAGCTGTTTCCTAGAGAGGGCTTTTTCTCAGTACCATTTTCTAGTTTCCTTATAAGGATACCCTTTTTATAAAACATCTTTTCCTTAACAATGCCTGATTCCATCATAAATTCTGGCAATTAAAAAAGTCCCTAGAAGAAAAAATCATCTTATGAAACTTTTTGTGCTTTGTGTTGCCTTTTTTTGTGCAGTGTATTGAGAAGTTGCTGTGACTGACTGAATGTGTCAAAACTGGTTTGAGAAGTTTCATGCTGGTCAGGTAGACCAGTTAGTTCTGCCTCATAGAGATCAAATGAGAAGCCCCAGCCAATTAAAAATGCTTCTAAGGGAAATAGTTTTTACAGGGCATCACTTATTAAAATGTTTTTCAGAAGAATAAGTGCCACAATGATTAACACTATGTTAATAGCCATAAATTTTTATTTCTGGCGTAGTGAAGATTCATTATTAATTTTTTTTTGCTCCAAATTAAATCTTTCGCTTCATTCCCTTTGTAAAAATTTTAGAACTGGTTGTACTTGTTATATTTATTTCTTTGTATACAATAATTATTTGGTTACTTTTTGTATATTGATGGCATGTTTCATCATGGTGGTTTCATCATCCCATAATGGCATCATTTATTTTGGTGTGTACAGAACTAGCACAAGGCCTAGCAAATACAAGGTGTTATTCAATACTTACTGAATGAATAACTTCAATTTATAAATTTACAAATACATTTTCATAAACTCTCTAGGGAACTAAATTTAAAATATAACTTTTTTACCAAATGTAAAAAATAATTACTATCCACAGAAATATTAATGTGAAGAGATGAAATGGAGAAAAAGACAGGTACCAGGAAAGTATTTTTTATTTTCCACAAAGAAGGAAACATTGACATGCCTATTTTGTACTCCAAAGGAGAATATATTGGGGTAGACAAAATCTTTATGTGTTTTTTTTCCATAAAATAAGACACATTTTTCATTTTCACCAATAACTTTACTGATTTGGATTTTTTGAGTACGTCGACTAACTCCCACGAGGTATAACATTGTTCTCAATTAATGTCTTGATTTGATCTCCATCAACTTCCACTGGTCTACCCGACCGGCATGAAACTTCGCAAACCAGTTTTAACATGTTAGTTTAACAATGTTAGATCAGTCACAGCAACTTCTCAATACACTGCACAAATCATTTTTTTGTGTGTGTTTCAGTTATGTTTTTACCTCTCTTGAAATAATAAAACATAGTATGCTGAAAATGTTGCTTATTTTTTCCATCTTCGGTATTAAAATGGCTACAAAAGTCACCGATTTTGATGGGTTTTTTAATATGCACACTAATATGACAGCTGTCACAATTCAATCTGACAAAATTGTTTCAAATGAAGTTAAAGACAATTAAGCACTACTAGAGCCATCTTTTGGGGGGGGGACAAAACAGAAACAAAGTAACCTTTTGCCCAAACTATTATATTTGTTTTCCCTGTCTTCCGCCCTCATACTCCAGCAAATAATGGACTTTATGTCAATCATTTCTTAGTTGGAGGTCTTTTTGAAACGTGTATGATCGATATTTTCATAAATAAAGAATTCCTCTAGCTTAACTACTACATATGTATATCTCAAGAAGAAATCCAGGTAATGCAACCTTTTTAAATATGATCAGTGTTAGAAGGTTTAACCTTTCTACTACTACAAAACTTGGAAAAAATAAAAGAAAATGAGATCTTTTCAAGTAATCACCTGGAAATTTTTTTTATTCTTATACATCAATAACTTATTTTGTAAGCTAAAAACATTTTTTCCATTCAAAATGAGGAGTAATACACATATAACTTTAATTAGTGATGTCATTCTTTTTTGTTCTGTTGACTTAGAGTATACTAATTTTATTCTCTTTTATCACATTATTCCATCATTATTATTTCTGAGCTTCATAAACTTGATAAATCTCTGTCTCAAAAGTCAAGAAGGATAGAAGAACAAAATAAAACAAAACAAAATAAGGACAGGCAGGAAAATTATTGAAATTCAGGGAAAAATCCTGAATTTAAAAATAAAATATAATTATCTAAAATTGCATAGAGGTTCACTAGGCAAACACAAATTGTGTGAGAAAATTTTTAAGCAGTTGAGATTTGATGCTGCAATTACTATAAAAATATAGTATGTATTTACGTCATAGGGAGGCGAGCATTAAGTAATGTGCCATGAGTCCAGTAGTTTTGCAATCTTAATATTTTGCTGTTCTCTATTTCTCATAGTTTCTTCCCAAAAGGGAAGCCAATGCTCAATAAAGTCTGTTTATTGGATGAAAAGCACATGTAATTGTGCTGGTAAATATAACTGTCTTTGGGAGAGAAAAAGCCATTATATGTAGTTTGCCAATGTTCACCATGTAAATATTCTCTGTGTTAAAGGTTAAATTGTGTATCCTCCAAGAAGTATGTTGGGGTCCTTACCTCCAGCATTGTAAAATGTGACCTTTTTTTGGAAAAAGAGTATATACAGAGGTGATTGAGTTAAAATGAGATCATTAGTGTGAATCCTAACTAACATAAATGGTGTTCTTATAAAACCTTTGATTCCAAAGAATGAGATAACTGAGTCAATTTAGTAAATGTATAATTTCATGAAAAAGTGCTTAATGGCTTTCTATAATCACTTTAAAATTTGGTCACAGAGAAAAATGTGTCCACAGGGAGATCATCTGAAGATTGAAATGATGCTACCATAATTATTATTTGAGATAGAATTTATATATGAATTAGTCTCTGGTACATTGCTCAGAAATCTCATAATATAATGAATCAAAGTATTATAATGTCCATTTAAGTTTTGGGATATATATTATAAATTATGTTTTTCCTATTAATAAATAGGGGGAATGGTTAACAAACACTGAAGAGGGAGAATTTTTTATAAAGCAATGATAAATTCACTTTGTATTCTTGAATTTTTATAATTTCCCTTTATTCAACAATACTGTTAGGTGACTTTTTTAGGTTTAATAGACACAAAAATCATTTGATATTTAAATGGTGCATTAATTCTTTCTACTTTAAGGAAAAATGAGTGCTCCTTTTGCAAAATATAAAATACTGGCTCAGATATTGTATGTTGTTGAAATATTTGATAATTTGTTATCTGATGTGGACTCATGACTATAGGGGAAATTTGAACCATTGGTCTTTTTAGAGATATTATAATTTTAGTATATACTGTTATATTTAATTCATTGAAAGCTAGTTTAACCATTTAGAACTGATGAAGAATGCATTAATGTTAGGTTTCTATGTATTATAAATGATTTCAAATTAGATATAATAATAATAAGGCCCAGAGGTCAAGCAAAAATCTTCAGTCACTAAGTCTGGCGTAAGGATATTTTATAGCATGTGTATTTGGAAAATATTCTTTTTAATTTGTGTAAAATGATAGTCAACATTCTGACTTTTACTTCAGTGCCCAAGCTACATTTTTCAGAAATGTTTTCTGACACCATTCACTTCTTTATAAATATCAGTTGTATGAGGGTGGGGACAGAAAACCCAGTTTTTTAATAAAAAATTGTGTATTTATTCTTACATGTTTAAACATCAGTCACCATCAAAGTACTCTCTATTTGATGTAATACACTTACTGAGATTTTTTTCCACTGCTCAAAACAGCTTTTGAACTAGTTAATTTTGATGTGTTTTAGTACTTTTTTAAAAAAAAGATTTTACTTATTTTTAGAGAGAGGGGAAGGGAGTGAGAAAGAGAGGGAGAGAAACAGCAATGTATGGTTGCTTTTCACATGGCCCTCACTGGGGACCTGGCCTGCAACCCAGGCATGTGTCCTGACTGGGAATCGAACCGGTGACTTTTTGGTTCCCAGCCCACACTCAATCCACTGAGCTACACCAGCCAGGGCAACTTTTCCTGCATTTTCTTTTGCCTCTTCCACATTGGAAAAATTTTTCCCTTTGAGGACTTTTTTCACCCAGGGAAACAAAATAAAAACAAAAACGAACAAATAAATAAACAAACACACATCAGTCCCTTGGGATGAGATCAGATGAAAAGGGAGGGTGGGGCACAGGTCAGGCCGTTTTTGGCTGAAAACTGCTGAACACTCAATACGGTGTTGGCAGGTGTGCTCATAAATCACCCATCATGAAATGGACAAACACATTGAAATGGTCTTCACAAAAATTCACTGAAGCCAGTGCAGCCTCTCACAACAACACCAGCTGGTACACGGATACAGATGGGTTCCTAGAACACTCACCTGGAAGAGGAAGCCTGTACTATAAAGGACCTGCCCTCTGGAACATAATTCACATTTTTCTGGGGTCCCACCTCTTATATGGTATACCTCTTATAGAGTTAAGCCTGAGACAGCAAGATTTGCATTTCCTACTTATAAACTTTTTGATAGCTTTGTTTTTTAGAAAGTTTAGTCTACTGAGTATGAGATATGTACAAATAAACTTTCACAATAATATCCAGTCTGTCCTAAACGAGGGGTAAAAATCCTATGGAAACATAAGTTAAAAGCAATACATTACCAGTATTAAAAATAAAGTTCACAGAACAAAATTCCGATAGTGAATTTAGGAAATTATGGCTTATTTGAAACATGGACCAAAAACCCACATACTAAACTGATAAGCTCAGGGGAGGTCAGTCCACAGGCCCTATAAACTCTGAGGCCGAACGTAACCACATAGGATGGTGTGAACATAAAGACTCTTAACTAAAAGTGGATCATGGTGGATAGTCACATCCTAGGACTATAGCTTCCTTGAAAAGGGTTTATCCTTACCTTTAATGAGCCTGTCTATTGTTCTCTTATTCACCAGATGCTGACTCTAAGGCACCAAAAGTTAAGTGTAATATTCAATGTCCTATAACTAGAACATCACTCTAACTAAGGTGTTACATAGTCCAAAGACATGTTATTTATTTACCAAGCTCTGTTACCTCCCTGTGGCATAAAATTAAGTTGGATTTACAAGACTCAAGTTTATACATGTACTCTCCGTATATATTTTTAGAAAATACTGGTTAACAGAACCTAGAAAATACATGATTAACAATTAAAAGAGCTACTCATCTCTACTTTCATAATATCTATTCAAAGTCTGGTTAAGCATGCAAAGGGAAGGAAGAATCATCTTCCATTTTTCTACCTTCAAAATGTACCAAGTTGTTCTTGATTTTAGACACAAGGCTAAAACCCAGAGGACAAGGTTGAACAAATAGACACAGTCTCAGGAGAGGAAAAATACCAGCAGAAATAATTTTTGAGTACAGTATAAATGTTGTAAGTATCATATAACATGTGGCAACACAATAAATCACAGCTACCCTGGATGAACTCTAGAAGGTTTTGTGGTAGGAAGTACTCAGTCTTGACACATTTGGGGTGAAAATACTAAACATGAGTTCATAGAGTATTCAGAAGTAGAATAAAAATGACATTGATTAATAGTGTCCCTAGGACTTTATTAATAATGTAGGAATTATGGGACACATCCAGCTCCGTTAGCATAAAATGTAGAGGGTGTACACGGAGGGCAAGAGATGATTAAACCTGTCTTGTCAGGTTAAGTTCAGAAAAGTATAGCCAGCTCACAGCGATAGGCTGAAAGAGACTATGAATAATAAAGGACCGTTCTGATACTGAAGAAATGAAGGCTGAAGGGTAAAGGTCAGGGCATTATGAATAAACATGTGGATGGAGTTTCCCCTGAGTAAGGTAAGCACCATACATTTTTAAAAAGAGGTTTAAAGCATGAGGTATTAACAGGGAAGACTGTTAGTAGTAGTGCACAGGAATATTGCATTGTTTGTTTTAAACCGGGGCCCTGTGAAAAAGTGTTACAAGTGCCATGGCCATGCATTGTATTTAAAAATACAACAGCAACAAAAAAGGCAATGCAGATGTAAGCCGACTTCATATAAAGAGGGTACAGTAAACCCATTTGAATAGGAAAGTGAGAATACAAAATAGTTCCTGTTAATTTTCTTCTCAACAAAAACACTTTTGGAAAGGAAAATTATTGGTTTTTAGCTCAATAGCATGTTGGTGTCACAGACAGGAAAGAGAAAATGCAATGGGAAGGAAGGGAGCTGTATAATTTCAGCGCGGTCATTATCTTCCGTTAGAACCTTGCAGAGGTGGGTTTTAAAGAGAAGGAAATGTGCTATTAAAGAAAGGTGTAAAAGATTGCATGTCTAAACAAATTTTCCCAAAGAAATCTCAGAGATTTCAGAGCAACAAGTATTATCTTAAACAGAAAATGATTTCATGAAAAATCATTTGACTAAATATCATATTCTCTTTCTCCTTTGCTGTTCTTTTTCCCTTCATGCTCTCTCTAACACCATGCCCACACACCCTGGTACACTCCTACCCACAGACACACACAAATTCAAAATTCAAATGTATTTTTTCTTTTATTTGTAATACAGTTAACTCTTGAACAACACAGGAATAATGGGCACCCCACCCTAGTCAAAAATCCAGATACAACTTCATTCGGCCTTCGGGTGACACGGATTCCCAATGACAGAGTCCCCTCTTGATAAAGTGAGTTTGAACTGTGAGGGTGAATTGAAATGCCTGAGTCAGTTCAACTGTGGTTGACTGAAAAAAAAAATCTACATCTATGTAGACCATCAGGTTCAAAGTCATGGTATCAAAGGGTCAACTGTGGTCAGTAAAGTCCTTGGAACATTTTTTCAATATCATCTTTCATTAATGAACATTTATTAAAGACCTATATCATATGTTTTTAAGTCACCATTATTAAATCTCTTGCATTTTAAAATAATATACAGATAGTATGGATAAATGCCTATTTTCATTAAATGAGAATATTTGACTAATTTCAGCTTATCTGAAAACCATTGTGGTAGGCAGAATAACAGTAACAGCCCCCCGCTCCCCCCAAAAATGCCCACATCTTAATCCCTAAAACCTGGGCTGTTTCTAGTTGCATGACAAAAGAGAAGTAAATGAGCTGACTTCAAAATAGGGAGATTAGTTGGTCTGGGAGTGGGGATGTGCAAAGTTATGGCAGGAAGGGAGATGGGAAGGGAGTTGTCTGGCTCTCTCTCACAGCCACTGGTCCACTTCCATCACAGGTGGAGCTTGTGGGCAGAGCACTGGAGACTGGAGCAGCAGGTGCTGGGCTTCAATGCAGAGAGCCAGCCCCAAAGAGAGTGACGGGAAGGTGGGAGGTGACCGTGCTATAGACCACAGGTGCTGCCAGGGGATGAAACTGTTGCCTTTGTGGGAGCAAGATAGAAGGGGAGGAGATAGGAGGTTGCTAACTTTTATTTTTATGTCTGTAAGATCAGGCAGGCTATTAATGCCACCCCAACCCAGCAGCGCAACCACAGAAGCCCCCTGATGCAGAAGAGGCAGCTGATGCTCTTTGTTTGGGGACTACGAGGCTCAGATGTCTCTGAGGACTGGTGAAGAGCTGGGAAATGGTTGATTCAGGACTGCTCGATATAAGAGAGTAGAGAGGAAGAGCCTAGGGAGTGAAAAGAAGACTCTCAGAGCAACAGGGCTGGTGGGGGAAGCTAACTGGCTGAGGGAGTCCGGGGAGGGCAGCAAAGAAAACCTGGGCCTCTTCAGAGTGCAGAACTCAGGCCTGGGCCTAGGAGACTGGGCCATGAGCCTGGTCTCCTGCTGCCTCTGCTTGTGGGTTGGAGAAAATTTCCTTACTCGCTCTGTGCCTTGACTTTCTCTGCTGGCCGCACAGCTCCATCTGATCCTGTAGTTGTTTGAGTGCAACTCCTGGATCCAGAGACCCTGGTGCTAATCCTGTATCTATCTGTATCTACTTAGCAGCCTTAGCAAATTAGTCAACCAGTCTCTCTGTGCTTCTCAGTGGGGATGTCAATAATAACTATCCTAGAATTTTGAAAAATCAATTATTTAATTTATACAAAGGAGTTAGGGTTGTATGGGCAGAGTTAATATTAACTGTTATTACTCATTTTCGCTGTGTTCCCTTCCTCACAGCAGCCCATTACACCCAGGTGTCATTTGTAGGTGATGCCACCAGAAAGAAGAGCTTAAGAATACGCAGACCTTGCCTATAAGGGGCAACTGAAGCTTCCTTAGACACCCCTGAGGGAAGAGTTTAGGTTTAACTTATTTCAGACTCTTTACCTATCTTGGCACACTGCCCCTCCCCTGGTCATGTGCGGGGAAGTGCAGAGCATTTCCAGGAAGGCTCTGTCAGGCAGATGTGGGTGGGGGCCTTGGTCTCTCCTTGGCTGGTCAGTGACTCAGGTGCCATGGACATAGGGCAGATGTAAGTTCAGCATGGGAGGGGATGCTAACTGACAGACCGGCACCAGACCCCATTTATAGGTTTTCTGATGAAATGTCCCTCCTTCCAAAAGAATGAGTTCATTTGGAAAAGCTTCTACAATAGCTGAAGTGAGTGTTTAGCATGTTGTAGAAAGAATGTTTTGGTCAATCTGTATAATTAAATTAAGTCGCTGTAGTTAATGAGGATTAGTGGGGAAGCTACATAACCACACATTGGTGCTCACATTTGAGAGGATGCCCTGTCAAATGGCTCAGTGCTTTGTGTCACATTGTGCTAAAAAAAAACTCTATCTAAAAAGTAAACTAGAGAGATTATCATCAGTTATCCTGCTGGGCCTAATGTGATAACAACCGTTTTGCATATTGTAGAGGGGGGCTGATGTGCGAGGGTCAGATAAGACATGATGAGAGACGCAGAGGTCAGCGTGATGTTCCGTGAGGAGGCCTCTACCCTCCCTGTTGACTTTGGAGGAAGACAGCCGCCAGACCTGGCCTGGGGGTCGTTTCTAAAGGCCTGAAAAAGTGAAGTTAGGGCCTCTCTCTGAGAACTGCCAAAAAGAAATAAAGCTCTGCCGATGCCTGAATTTTAGCCCAGTGAGATTTCGAACCTACAGAACGGTAAGATACCAATGTATTGGTGGTAACTTGTTATTGCAGTAGTTGGGAACTAATCCAGCCACCTAAGTTTTATGGTCTTACAACACCCTCTTAATCAAAATTAGTTATTCAGGCCCTGAGTGCTGTGGCTCAGTGGGCTGAGTGTTTGGCCTGTGAACCTGTGGGTTGCGGTTTGATTCCCAGCTGGGGCACATGCCTGGGTTGCGGGGCTGTGTCCCTGGTTGGGGGCATGTGAGAGGCAACCAATTGATGTATCACTCACACATCAGTGTTTGTCTCCTGCTCTTTCTCCCTCTGTTCCCTTCTCTAGAAATAAACAAAACCTTTAAAAAATATTCAGAAATGTTAAAAGGATCTTATAATGCTCTCCTTACTTTTGCATTTATTACTCCACAATAGAGAATAAGCAAAAGATAGACCAAAGCATGTTTAAAGGGACATATTTAGTATATATATATTTGAAGTGGTACTTTAATTAAAAGTCTGTGAGGATCATGGATTTTTTTTCAAAACATAACAATTTTAATGAATAATTGGGTAATGTGCATGCAGTTCTTTGCAATTGTTACAATTTAAGATAAAACTCCATGCATGAACACATGTGACGTTTAGAATGGAGACAGGAGTGCCAAAAGCACATGGGGATTAAAATAAAATAAAACATACAAATAAACCAAACTTAAAATTGAGGCTATGCCCGTATCCCCATAGTCTCACAAAAACTTTATCACAGTCATTATGAGGGTTTTTTTTATTCCCTAGCCTAATTTTATATATAGATCTTGGAGGTCTCAGTTAGGTTTTAACTGCCATGGCTGATATGGCCACTCTTCAGAGGCCCAGGGTCCAATCCAGTTCCAAAGTGATTTCATGCTATCTATCGTGATGGCGTCCTTTCTGCTCTCACCCTCCTGAGAGTTATGCCTTCTGCATTTATTTATTTCATCATTTTATTGCATTTCACTTAATATTTCAGCAAATCTTATCATGTATATTTTTTATATCCTTAGTGCTGGACACAAAGCAAAGTTTTCTCTGTAATAGTTTCATTGTGGTCTTTCATTAAAAATTAAAAGTTATCAAACAGCTGCAGCTATGTGTCTTGCTCTTTCTAAGAATTGAATGGAAGGTGTTTGGGGAGTTGGTGAAAAGAACTCAGATGAATATCAAACAAACACTCTACCACAGTGAAATGCATATCACATTAAGGAAATCAAATCCTTTTAGAAATTAAAGTGTACCTTGGTGAATAGCTGCTATTTGCCAAGAATAATAAAATTCCCTCAGCCTTTGAGAGATCAGATCTGTTAAAAGCAAATAACGATATGATAGGAGTGATTTATGCTATAGTGTTAACCTGCTACATGTAAAACCTTATAATCTAAAAAAAAAACTTAAAATTTATTTTTTCCATTACAATAACATCATTACAAATTTTGATCAGCTAAGGTTACAGATAATCAATTGTATTACATATAAATATGTGAATGGGCCATATATTTCCAAGATAAATACTTTATTAGTGTAGGTAGTCTCTACGACGACCCCCAATGGTCCCTGCAGCCTGGATGCGTGTCTACGTTGTATTCACCCCCAAGCGTGGGATGGACATATCTGAATAGCTTTAAAGATTAGAATTCTACAGAAATGATGGAATGCCATTCCTGAAATCAGGTCAAAACAAACAAAAAACAATCTGCGGCTTTTATCCTTCAAAGCTCCTCTTTGTATGGGAAAGGAGCAGACAAAGGGAGCGAGGGGCCTGTTCAAGACGCAAACGGTGGATAATTGCTCTGATTTGAATGCAGCGATGATTTAAAAGTAGGATGAAAAAATACGCTCATGAACACACAGATTTTAAAGAAATTGTAAATTGGGGAAAGAAAAATGGAATGTTTGATTTTGAAAAGAAAATTGGATCAACCTAAAACAAAAAGCAGCATGAGGAAAAGAGAAAAGAGAAACTTTTGGCAAATGCAAAATTACAACATAAAAATAATTATAACACAGCAAACAAATTCAATATTATCTACTTTATATACTTTATCCATAGATATATGTGTGTTTGTGTGTGTCTTCACTTTGCCTAGTCTAGATAGAGAAGTTCTAACTGGCTTAAACATTTATAATAGTATCAACTCAAAATGGTATTCTACTGAATGTTTCTTTCATACTTTAAAATCACAGTTTAATATCTTTTTATAAAGTTGGTAACTCAAAATGTTTTTATACTAACAAATCCAGAGTTTAAAAAAACAGAAATAGAGCACTACAATTTAGAACAGTATAGAGATAAATAAAAATACAACTATGGAATATATATGCAAAAATCTACATAGAATAATACTTGGTAATAGTTGGTTTTACAGAACCTTTAAAAAGAATTATAACCTATATTAAAATATTTTATCTGTATTAAGAGAACATGTTTATAATATAGCTAATAAAAATTTCCAATGATAAAATAATACTAAAGCATATTGAATAAGATCCAAAATCCATAGCTTTAAACAACAAACCACTTGTTAATCAACGGACTAATAATAATATAATAGATGCCACTCCCCTAACCTGAGAAAACATAATTGTTCCAAACTAATGACAAATACTCCGCATTGTAGTGAAATGCTGGCAGCATTATCTTGGAAATTGTGAATGAATAAAGTTGTTTACTATCCTCACTCTTAGTTGTCGTTTGTTAAGTTTATCTAATGTCTGGAGCATTGTAAAAAAAGTAAAAACCATGAGTAATTTTTTATGATAAACTAGTTTTCTTGTACATCAGAAATCACTGAAGACATACTGGACAAAATTATTCCCTTAAAAGCATCAACTGAAATAAACTTAAAATATCTAGATATAGTTCAAATAAAAAACGTTAGGGGTTCTTATGAAGGCAACTAGGGTTCTTCAACATAGAAATAATCATGTAGAGTGTGTGGGTGGGGGGTGTGCATGCACATGTGTGAAGTCAGAGTGAGAGAACACTAACAAGTGAGTTTGAGATAGAAAATTAAAGTGTCCAAGAAAGGAATAGATTGTGGGAGAAAGATACATAAAAGGAAGAAAAGCAAAAGAGGAGAGAGAAAGTGAAAGAAAAACGGCTGGGAGGGGAGAAGAGGGAGTGGACAGTCAACATTGGGCAGATTGTCATAAAAGGAGATATTGTCAATTGATGTGAAAATAATTTTACACTTGATTCTCAGTAAGATTCTCAATTTTGCAAAAATTTTAGTAAGTATACATCAGTTTTACAATTCAATAAAAATTAAGTTTTAAAATAGAAAACAAAGCAAGTTGCAATTTGTGTCAAATGCTTAGAAAAGTAGTTGTGTAAGGCCATAAAATGGCATAGCCAGAAAGACCTGAGTAACCTGATTTACATTATTAGCATGTTAATGACAGAAAATTAGAAGATTTTAGGAATTTATAAGATGCAGTGTTTATTTACATAAACATTCTCAGATCAGCTTGCAAACTCTCATTACATAATTAATGTACATGAGAAGACAGAGGCAGAAGTCAGTTTGCCCTGGCGTTATCACCTAAAGCTGAAGACATTATTAAGCATAAGACATACACACAGCATCTCATTTGGAGCATCTGTTTGAGTTCATTTGTTTATGGCTAGGCTTTAGAGAAATGACAGTCTTCACATACAGACTAGCTGTACTGTAATTAGTTCTTTACTGTAAGGTAAAACTTTCTAGGAGAATTTTGATTTTCTATTTGGTGGATCTGCACGTTTTGTTTGCCAAGTTGTATGCAATGTTTTGTAGACAAGTTATTGCCATCCCCGCTGAATGAACTTCCAAGGAGACACTTCCAGGGATATTTATAGGCACATAAACACTGTGGAGGAGAGGGCATCCTCTCTTCTCTGCAACTTCTCATAAAACAATCTCACATTAATATGCATATTAATGGGCCTACTTGTACATTTCAGGAATAATTTTATACTTCCAAAAATATACATATCTGAGGCTATCATTGGACAGAAGTATGCAATACTGAATTTAAAGTAGGAGGAATATTATCAACTCTATTACATTTTGAAACATTCAAAACATTTGATGTCTAGGAATAACCCCTAAATGAGAAAGCCCTGGGTGGGAGGCACTTGGGTTTGTCCCTATCACCCCTCTTCTTTTGTATCTGTTCATGGGGTTTATTTAGCCTACGGTGCACATTCTTTAGAGTAGTGGTATTAATCCCAATGAGTTGATGTAACTGTCTACCTTCATAAAAAATTCATGCTTTATGAAATACTCATAACAGTTTTAACAGAGCGAGGGAATAAAATTAGTCAGACAATACTGACCACTGAATGAGCTGTAAAAATAAAGAGAAAAAAAAAGGTGACAGAATGCCCTGGCTGGTGTGGTTCAATTCATACACCAAAATGTGTTGGGCTTGATTATTGGTCAGGGCACGTGGCTCGGTTGTTGGTTCGGTTCCTGGTCATGGCCCATACAAGAGGCAACTGATCACTGTTTCTCTTTTACATGAATGTTTCCCACCTTCTTCTCTCTCTAAAATCAATAAGTGTGTCCTCTGGTGAGGATAAAAAAAAGGTGGAATGGTGATGACCAGTGGAAGTCATTTTAGAAATGTTATGCTTGACATACCCATTGGGAATTCCAAGTCGAAACTTGAAGACAAGTGAGGTCTGTGACTTAGTAGAGAAATCTACTTGGAGTTCATGATTTAAAGTCAGCACATATTTGTTTTGTTTTGTTTTGTTTTGTTTTTTTCACTTTGTAGATTAAGACCAATGTAAGTGAATGCAACATATCATGGGTTCATCATGAGGATGATTAAAATGGTATATACTTGACAAATTAAAGAGACTTCCTATAAAAAATGTACTGAAAATGGGCCCATTGTATATTGTACAGAGAGTGTTCACTTTACAAATGCAAACCTAAGGAACCAGGTTGTAGACTTGAAAGTCAACCTTCTAGTACTTTCTTCTCTATCACCATCTTGGTTATTATAGAATAGCAGCTGTGAGCTTCAAGAGCTTTCAGAAAATTAAGAAAAAAAATGAATTTTCTATCATTAGGCAAAAGATGAAAGGAATGCATAATATAATATTGTTAATAATTACTGTTTAAAGATAATAGATTTGGGAAACCCTTTGATTAGTCTCTATCTCTTGGTGTCCTGATTTCAATCCCAACATAATCAAAAGTACCTAAGTATGTTCTAGTCTGGAAAAAAGTAGGCACTCTGTAGTCCGAGAGAAACTGGGATAGAAATTGTCAGCTGGAAGAACTACCGATGATGTCTGAATAAGCACTAGGAATGAAAAAAATAGCAAAAAATGCAGAATGGCAAAACTAAGTCCCAATCTTTGATTTAACACAGGAAAGCTAGATGAGCGTGGTAAAATATTGACATAAACTGTTTTATGAAAACAGATTCGAGTCCTTTCAAAAAAATTAGGTAAAGGTTAAAAATTTAGATATTGGTCCTCACTTAAAAAATTCTTGCAAAAATCACCCAATATTCAGAAAAATAAGACAAACTATGGGACAACTGTAAAAGCATAAGAAAAATACATAAAACAGAAAAGACAAAATTTTTTGTGTTTCTTTTTGGTGAAGACAGAAAAATGTTGGCTGGCCGGTTGACAAGTTAGGAACAGCACATATGATTGGAAGGTATCCCTAGACGTTCACTGTAGTAAGGGCCTTGGCGTCAGAACACAGTGAGGAGCACCACGAGCAGCTGTGGGCTCTGGAGTCCATCTTCCTGATGCCTTTACAATATTTGCAGAAAATTCTCACGGCTTCACCATTGCTGTGATATGTGAGGCTGGAGAAAAGGATGAAATTGTCCAGATGACCCTCGAGTTTACAGATATTGAAAAATACCCAAATGAAGCCCCCTTTCTGAAATATTCTCCTAAGAAAATGTGGAAGATAATGATGTCTCAGGCATCTTAAAATCATTAACATCACAGGCAGGAAAAACCTTGGTATAGTGATGACCTTTATTTCAGTGAGAGCTGTGCAGGAAAAATTACATGAAATTGTAGATCAAATAAAAATTGGAAAAGAAGAAAAAATAAGCACAAGAAACTGAAAAGAAAATACCATGTGGTACTACTGTTACAATTGAGAATTTCTTATTTTGGAAAGCCAAGTCTGATGCAAAACTCTTGGAAATTAAAAAGAAAAGAATGATGTCCTGGCTGGTGAAGCTCAGTGTATTGAGCATGGGCCTGTAAACCAAAGGGTTGCCAGTTCGATTCCCAGTCAGGGCACATGCCTGGGTTGCGGGTCAGGTCCCCAGCTGGGGACACATGAGGGGCAACCACACATTGATGTTTATCTCTCTCTCTTTCTTCTTCCCTTACCCTCTAAATAAATAAATAAATAAATAAATAAATAAATAAATAAAATGTTTAAAAAAAGAATGAAAGAAAAAATAAGTTAAGTGTGAAATAGCTATTGGAAACATATTATAATCTTGACATATCTGATACCGAGTTCTTGGAGGATATTGGAAACAAGGTGGAGGTAGATGAGCCTTGTTCCAGGAAATGGACGACTTAGAGCTGGATGATGATGCGGGTGATTCTGATTTCAATCCAGCCGATCCAGAGAGTGACTTGCCTGATTAATAGACTATCCCTGTCTGCAGAGAGGTTTGACTGCCACAGCATCTGTGGCCATGCTGTGATGGTGCTGGCTTTCTTTTCTTTTTTTACTAAAAAACAATTTTCAGGAGAATTTTCTTCTGATAGCATTCATCGCTGGACTTAATAAACTGACCTTAAAATTTAATAAAAAGAATAAAGAATAAATGTTAGTGGAATAAATGTACACACCAGAGAAAGGGAAACTTAGAAGAGAAGAAACTCTGAAGCAATGAAATATATAAAATATTTGATTATACATAGTTTTACACTTTTAATTTAAAATTATACCATTGTACAGGTTCAAAACACAGCTATTAAGAGATGTTCACGCAGATGAAATTTTGGTATTTATATTATTCAAGCACCTGCTACTTATTAAGAAAAAGATATAATGTGATAAAAATGAAAATTGGCAAAGGTTTTGGTTTCATGAAAAGGGATATCCCAAGAGAATCCTCAAGCTGCCAATAGATTGAAGGAAACATGCTCAGTCTTCGAGGTTGTCAAAGAAACTGAATCAATATAACAATGAATTTTACTTCTTATCACTAGGAAAGATAAATAAATGATACCAAATGCCTGCAGAGATATAATGAATGTGGTGTTCTCATATATTGCTGTCAGAAATGTACATTGGTAATTTTTTCAAAACAATCTGATAATAACAATGAAAATTAAACCACGTTGAAAATATACTTACCCGAGTGGAAGATGAGCTATAAGGGCACTCTTTGGAGTCTGTACACGTGTGTTGGGAGGGTGAGTAGGGAAACAGTAATAAAGTAAAAGACTGAGTTAAAAAAAAGAAAATACATTTTTTACTCAAAAATTCTACTTTGTACAAAATCTTCAGTGATGAAAGCATCAATACATAAAATTTTACAGTGGTTGCTTTGGCATGTCTTATAGAAAGCTGGGAACTTCTGGAATACCATCAACAGAAAATGGTTGAAAAAATAACATGTTTTAATGGAGAATATTATGCAAGTATTAAACATTATACACATTATATATACACATATGTATATATTTACCAAAAGGCTTGGAAGCATTTTCATGATATCTTGTTAAAAGAGAAATAACATGTAAGAGAAGACCCTACAGAATTATAACATGTTTACTCCAAAATCTCCATGTCTATGTTTGTATATAAACGTAAGTGTTGATATTCACTGAAAATGCAACGGCTTGTGGTGAGGGGAGTGCAGAGCATCAAAGATAAGGGAGAAAGAAAGAGACCATAGAATAATGAATTATCACATCATTATGAAGTCTAAAGACATGTTTCAGATGCAATGTTTCATTAAAATATTATAAATTATTGAAACTAATTGTATATATGATAAAGACTAAAAATTAGCATTGACAAACGAAATGGCTGACTGCACAGAATAAAACTACATAATTTTCTGAATGCATTTCTGCTATTTCAAAGCACTTTGTTTTATAGCATCAACACTAGTCCATCATTGGAACAACATTGTGTGATGTGTTCACTTCTTCCAAAAGGACGGAAGTGTTCCATTGTAGCTCTCACTGCTTCTCAACATGTAAAAACGCATGAACACAGTCAGGGAAGTGATATCACATCTGTTAATTATCCAAAACTGGAGAAGCAGCTTAGTGAACAGATAACACCATTATTTCAATAAAATGTAGAAATCCATGGGTAAAACTTTCACGGGAATGTTTGAGGTTTAATGTTGGAACGTGACATTGTAAGGCTGTAGTGTTGGGTGAACACGCTGACGAAAGACAGAGGGAGTTACAGTCACAGGCTCTGGGTCCCCAAGTAAGAGATTTGTCCAGAATGAAGGCTTGTTGAAATCAGATCAGTCTGTAGAGGACACCGTTTGTTTCCCAAATCACAGGGCTGCTGTTACGGAAACAGTCGAGGCACTGCCTCCTCATGACCCGTGTCGGGACACACCCATTGTGCCAGTTGTGAACTCGGGGTGAGCGCAGCAGCAAGCTGGACACAAGACTCTGCAAACAGCTTTTCCCATGTTGCTATTTCCTTGTTATCTTCCTTGGCAAGCCTTGGTATCCAGATGTTGTAATTCAGAACTTGAAAAAGTTCGTGGGTTTCTGCCATGTATGTCTTTCTTTTAATTTCCAATAAAATTTGGTCCTCACCAGCAATAAATCCTGTCGTTTTCCTTAGTTTGTCTTTCAAGAACACATTTCTTCTTGTGGAAGAAAACACCACTTTTTGTTTGATTTCCTATGTTGGTATTTCTTTCTCACATGCTTATTATGGTCATTCCAATAGAAATAGAGTTGGACAAATCAGATTGAAAAGTTCATATTCACATTTTAATCAGGAATTACCTGCTCAAACTTTTTTGAATATTTGTATTGGAGACATGACATAATTTTTGTAGTAAAATCTTATTTGAATTATTTTTGAAGCATAAGGTTATTGATATTATCAAGCATGCATCCCACATACCGTCTATGGTTCAAGCAAAGTACTATAAACAAACATATTTTAGATAATTAGGAATTAAAATAAGAAATCTTGTACATTTTGTTTTCTAGTGAGTTAGTGTAATGTACACATTAGGTAATAAGAGAGAAATGGGATTGCAGTATTGTAATATAGCCTGACCAAAAAAATTACCTAGGATTAAAGTATTTATAGACTCAAAATTAGAATAAATCTGTTCATTCTAATCAGTAACTTGTTATGCAATATATTTGCCATTTAAGCATCAGATTTCCTTTGACAGAACACACTCAACAGGAAGTTTGGCTTCATGAAACATACATTTATTTTTAAGAGAATTCAAATCTTTTTTAATGTTAAGATCTCTTTCTCCTTTTAACTTCTGCCCCTTTTTTCTCATTTTGGTTATTTGAGACATCCAAAGTTCATCTGTTTCTTCGTTTGAAAAATCATTATATTTTAGTATATCTCAGGTCACATTTTTCTATATGAAAAGCCATTAAAAATTAATATTTTATCTACTCATACAACATGTTTGAAGTACAATATCTGTCCTCACAGTTCTGTATTCTATGGTTTTATTACACCATACTGTCCAAAAATTGGAAGTGCAATGAGTAAGTCATTCATGGTTTTTAAGAAAACCTCAAGTTTGGGAAAGTAGGGAATGGAAATATGGTAGTCTGAATAATGACCCCTTAAATGCTATATAAACTGATCCCTGGTGCCTTTTATTATTATTCTATATGGGAGTAATAATATTCTACTCTCTATATATATATCCCATATATATACAAACTATATATATGTGTGTATATAAATCCCGTATATATATCCCACATATGTGTGTGTGTGTGTGTGTGTGTACAGCCACATATGACAATAAAATATAGTATGTCTAGAAAGTATTCATCCATATAATACACATATATACAGTGTTAACTTGGCGTTCATTGGTTGGTTCCAATGAGTGGCGAGCAAGCGATGATTGATGGAGCATTTTCTTTTCTGGGGTGGTGTCATGAGTCATACAAGTTCTAGCCAGTTCAAGGAATGGTGAGCAAGTGCCAAGTGCTGAAACGCTTTTCTTGTCAAAATATGACAAATACCAGGTTTAATGAGTTCTGAAGCTGATGAGTATGGAGGAACCACTGTATATATGAAACGTTATTACATTAATGATTGGGAAATACAGCGGTTAGCCTGGATTATTCATCCAGATCTTAAATGAAATCATGTATACCCTTATTAAAAGGGGGTAGAGGGAGATTTGACAGAGAGCACAGAGGGGGAAAAAGCAATGTGATGAAAGAAGAGAGAAACAGGACCAGAGACAGAAGGTGTTATGCCACTGTATTATGGGCTGAGTGTTGTGCCTACCCCCGATTCATATGTCGAAGCCATAATCCCTGATATTTATAGCATAACTGTATGTGGCAATAAAGCTTTTAAAAATGTAAATAACTTGAAATGGGGTCATAAAGATGGGTCCTAATCTAACAGGTTGATGTCTTTATAAGAAAAGAAATGAGGGTTAGGGAGAAAGATACCAGGCGCAGGAGGGCAGGCAGGAGAGGGCACAGCAGGAAGACAGCCATACACACACACCAAGGAGAGAGGCCTCAGAGGAAAGCAAACCAGCTAACATCTTGGCCTTGTATTTTAGCCTCCTGATTGAGAGAAAAAGATTTTTTGACGTTTAGATCAACGAGTCCATGGTATTTTTTATGCCAACCCTGGCAAGCTAATACACATGAGCTTTCTTGCTAAAGATAGGCCATAAGCCAAGGAATATAAGAAATGTAGCTTTACACGCTGGAAAAAGACAGGCAAGTGGTCTTTCCCTTGCAGTTTCTGGAGAGCCTGCCCAAACTCTGCCAACACCTTGATTTCTGCTCAGTGAATTTTACCAATTATTCAAGGAAGAGCTAACACCTATCCTTCTCAAACTGCTCTGAAAATTTCAAGAGAAGGGAAGACTCTCAAGTTCATTTTATGAGACCAGCACTATTCTAATTCTAAAATCAATAGTTTTTCATATAGTTATGTTCATACTGCATACATCACTGCTCATGCTTGTATTTTAACTTTTTAAATCAATTTGTGGTAGATACCTTATATAAGACAAACATTTCAGATTTGTTCAAACTGAACTGAAATTTAATATGTGAATTAAACATACTTAAATGTATTATTATGATGACATATTTGATCCTAGTTTCCCTTAAAATTTTATGCTATGTTTTCTGTTTTTATAGCTTCTTTTGACTTTTATTTTGTGACGTGTTTTCTAGTGGTTAACTTTATAATGATGTCATATTCTGGTTTCTCTTCGGATCGTATAAATCTTTCGCCTTTTACTTTATAATGATGTCTTTACATCATACTCTCATCTATTAGGATTAAACTCTCTATATTAGTTCCCTGATGTGAACCGTGGCCAGATAGTTCAGTTGGTTAAAGTGCGGTCCTATGACCTGGATAGTCAGAGCACTAGGGAGTCTCATCCACTGGCCGAGATGGTGGTAGGGGGAGGTCCTTACACTCAGCCTGCAGAAAGCTGGAAGTATGAATGGATAGGGCCCCAGGCACGCCCAAAGCTAGCAAGACAATTGGGTAGAAAAAAAGCACTCCTCTCCCTATCGCTATAAGAATTGTGGGCTTGAGCAGGAAGATGAGATGGTCTTTCAGATGTGAGTCCTCCATTATCCCAGGTTGTGTGGCACCTGAATAAACCTCTTTCCTTCTGCACCAGCACCTGCCTCATGAGTTTGGCTTTTATGGGGCCAGGCAGCCAAACCTCCCTTTTGTTTCATTAACAGTGAGAAGCCAAGGCTTTGGGTTCAACCTCCAGTCAGGGCACATACAAGAATGAACTAATGAATGCACAAATAAGTAGAGCAACAAATCAATCTTTTATTTCTTCCCTCTCTCTCTAAAATCCATTTTAAAGAAAGTATAGTGACTGACAGCAGAGCAGTGATTACCTAAGTACATGGGGGTGATGGGTATGCTTTTAAAAATTTATTGTGATGATAATTTCATTGGCAATGTATGTCAAAATTTGCTATTTGAAAAATTTTAAATATTCATAGTTTTGTATGTCATTTACAACTCAATAATTATATTTTTCAGGTGAATATTTAAATAAAGACCATGTCAGATAAAACAAAGTTTAGAAAGAAAAGAGTATTCTTCATCAGGAGTCCTGGAATGGTTTAACATGTAAGTAAACATAGATTACATATTTTCTCATTTTAAGTCTATGAAAATTGACTGTGTAAACTTAAAAAATAGTATTATGTTGTAAGGCATATAGCATATGTAGAAATATACATAAATATGAGCACAAAGATGGGGAAAAAGAAAATGGAAGTTTGCATTTGTGAGCTCCCTTAACTAAATATGGCTGTTAAGTAATTTGAAGACCATACTGTGATAACCAAAAGAGATTACAATTCAAAAATATAAGAGCATTGAGTAAGAATACTAGAGTAGAACAAAAAAAATTAACGGTGGTATGAAATAAAGAACAAACTGACAGTAACCAGAGGGGTGGGGGTAGGGTAATAACAGGGAAAGAAAAGGAAGGGTCAAGTCAAGGACATATATAAAGGATCCGCGGACAAACACAAAGTGGGGGGAGGATTGAAAGTGGAGGGTGGGGGTTGGGTAGGGCAAGGCAGAGTAATGGGGGGAAAATGGAGACAACTGTAATTGAACAACCATAAAACAATTAAAATATTTAAAATATGTTTTTTTTTCTTCTTTCTTTTTTCTGGCAGGGATGATGAGCAGATTACTGTTCTGTTGGTGAGGTGACAGATGGACATGTCCGTGTGCATAGGACGCTAAAGAGGCACCAAAGAGCGCCTTCTACTTTCAGTGGAGAATAGAATGAAAGGCTTCAGAGCTGATGATGCTGGGGTTTGAAACATTAGTAAGACATACCAAAGAAGAGTAGAGAAAGTAGGTATGTAGAAAAAAATAGTCATTTGAAACCAAGGCAGAGTGATTAAAACATCTATAAAATGAATACATGTTTGAATTCAATTATTCAAACATAAGCAATATATATTATTTTATTCTGTACTTAATTTATATGATCTCATTAGTCAAAACCAGTCTTACAGCTCATAAGTAGATTTTACAATAAGACAGCAAATAATGTTAGTTCCAATTTTAAGTTCAAATATTTCCAGTCTCAAATTTTTGCTTAATTGGTTGTAACTACTTTACCATTGCATATAGTTTATAGATGAATCTATTATTTAAGTTGAATATTTCACTAGGAAAAAAGCAAACAAGTTTTTTCCCACTAAACTTAAACAATGGACCCTCCTGTGTGATGACCACCACTGCCTCTTTGTGGTATACTACATACTGTAAGTAAGAATTAAGGGAAGGCATAAAACTCACAGCTCTACTAGTTATTACTTTTGTTATAAATAAATTACTTAATACTCTCCACTTTACTTTTCTAACCTGTAAAATAATATCTGCTTGGCAAAGTTCCTGTCAAGAAAATACAGAATAGCTCATGTACGACTCTTGGCAATGAGTAAAACGTCCACAAAGTTAATTTTCTATTCATTCCTTTATAGAAATAATTTGGGTTAAATTCATTCTTTTAAAAAAATCTGCCTGGTTCTGATATTTTATTATTGAAAATAATAGCATAGGGGAAATAGAGAAGAAAGACATGAGGTAATAAATTGACTCCTTTTATCTCCCTCTGCAATGTTCCACAACTATAATTCCTTTAATGAAATGTAATCATATAAATAAAATTAGTAATTTGGAATTCTGGTAATGCTATTTTGTATATGAGAAGCTTCATGGATAAAAAAGTTAAATAAAAATGCTGGCACATATTTTTTTCTTTTTTAAAGAAAATACATAAGAGTCCTCTGTGCATCCAAGAAGTTCCATTTAAACTATGCACCATTTTAAAAATTCATTTACTGCTTAAATACCACATTCTGATACCCACTTTACTGAATTGATTAGTACAATTTCCATTGTCTACTGAATTTCCTTAACGTTTATCCTGGGACTCTCGCCACAGCTTTTGTTCTTTCTCACAGTATCATTAGCGGATGTCACGCTAAGATTCCTGGCACAGAGTGCGACAGCAAGGAGTGCTACAAACACTGAGAGGAATCTAACACTTCAAAAATCAAGAAACTTTCCCAAATTACATGTTTTTTGCATTTGGCGGTACAAAATGTATGAATTATTCTTACCAACATTATTATGAGGGTGTATCATTTTAGATACCTCATTTAAATCAAGTTTTCTCAGAAACAAATTTCCTTTGAGATATGTATATTTTATTAAAAGGAACAAATAATTCCCCTTTACTTATAGAAATGTTTTATAACTCTTTTAGTCTAATCTTATGTAATGCAGCTATTTAGTTATACAGACTTGAAGGTATGCAGTAGGCAAAATCTGTATGTAAGCCACTGTACTATATAGATATCAACATTATGTTTTAGTTATGATAAAATGGCAATATTTAACTATTGATTTCATTACAATTATTGAATATATAATATTAAATAAAGCTTTGCAAACTGTTAGAATATTCACACATTTTGTTAACAGCAATATTATTAAACACACAGAAATATTCTTCTTGTTAAGTTGCATGTAGAATAAATAAAACATGTCAGTCTCTAAAGCAAAATATAGAAATTCAACCAAGCAGGCAAAGGATTCATAGCTTACCATCACAGCAGGTAATAAATCTGGCAAAAAGCTCGGTATATTTTGGGGCAGCTTATTCTGAACTTAGTTGTGAAGGAGGTGCAAGGTATGAGGGTACGTGGTTGTTTGAATCAGACAGCAAAGTGAAAGCAGGAACAGCAGCCAGGCTGAGAGTATGAAGACCTGCCCTCCTCTGATAAGTTTTAAAATCTCCCAGTTTTCTGAAAAGAGAAGTGAACTTAATGATGAAAATGAATATACGTTGGTTTTAGTCATGTGGAAATAGAAAACATATAGGTACACAAGAAAATACCCATGTTAATGGAATACATTTTCTTTACATTAAAAATAAATCTTTGTTTATTGAATGCCAATTTTTATTTCCTATTGAATAGTGTTAGAGCATGGCTACACTGGGCATTCTTAATAAGAAATGTGTGAATGCATCAATTTGTGGTAAGGTCACGGTCTCCTTGAAGAATCACTCATGAATACTAATTCCCTTGTTTTTAATAAAACATAGATTTCACTGAGAGGTGCATATTCTTGTATACAGGTGCTGAGGCTTTGAGATTAAAAAAGGATTAAAGGATCACTCTGGTCAGCAGACTCTAGGACAGCTATCACTAATCCCACCCCCTTTATGTCATAGGTAGCCTTGTCTGTTCCTCTCCCCTTGAGCATGGCCTGGACTTACTGACTCAGCACCAATACAACAAAGCAGAAGTGATGCCATATTATTTTTGAAATTAACCTATAAAAAATCTATGGTTTTCATCTTGGTTTGCCTTTCTCATTGTCTTTTGGATTGTTTGCCCTGGTGGGAGTCAATGTCTTTTGTGGGATGGTTCTCTGCCCTGTTGTAAAACAGCCATACCTGCAGATGTGCTGTTAACAGGAGATTGAAGCCAGCCAACAACCTTGACGGTGAGTTTAGAAGCAGGTAAGTTTCCTTACTCAAGCTTTAGGATAGGTCCACAGCCCCTACCAACAGACAGTGTGGGGGGATTGATTATGGGGGTGGGGTGGGGCAGGGCAGAGCAATGAAGAAAAAGTTGAGGCAACTGTAACTGAACAGCAATAATAATAATTAAAACAACAATAAGAACATTAAAAACTAAGAAATGTCATGTAAAAAAAAAAAACAAAACTTACAATCTCTTGAGCCAGCAGGTATCAACTAAGAGACACCTGGATTCCTGACCCTCAAAAACTCTATGTTTGCTGTCTTAAGCTGTTAAATTGTGAGATAATTTTTTAGGAACCAATAGATAACTAATACAACCACTTATTAAAACAAAGATGTTTTTGCTATACCAACCAGTGTTGTAAAAGAGAAACTATGCTGATTGTGTTTTGGGCTGCTCTTCTCAGGGCTCAGGCTCCAGGCCGCTGGTGAACAGCAGGGAGTGGCTCTGAGAACCCTGCCGCACAAGTCCTGCATTCTCACAGAGCCAGGAGCTGCGTGAGAGGGAACGTGTGATGCAGAGGCGAGCAGGAAACTGACCTCCAAAAGAGAGGTGGAAGAATTTCTGCCACCAGAGGATACAAGGCAGATGCCACTCTCTGAGAACTCATCTTGATGAACAAGAAGCAATGAGCAATTGGGTTAATCTTAAAAATTCGGGCTTCATTTAAGATTATGAGTCTTAAATGATATTGATATTACCCACCAAAATGTAAAACTCCCTGGTGTAATGAGTGGGGCAATAAAACTTTTTATTCCTCCACAAGTTTAATATTTTCTTGGTGACTTCTTAAGAATATTGACTGAAATTTGACTCTTTTATTGTAATCCTAGAGTCATTCAAGAATACCAGTGCAAGTTCAAAAAGTGAATTAATTTAGTTCTTAGTCTGGGATCAGCATCTTCCAGCGACTCACAAAATGCCCAACATAAGAGAAGAGGAACACGCTGAATGTCCTCTAGGCCTTTTAGAAAACATGGAGTTGTTCTTTTGGCCACATACATGTGAACCCACCAGAAAGGCGGCATTGTAGACATCAAGGAATTGGGCGCTGTTCAAAAGAAACACGCCCTGCAAACGTTACCCTGGAAAACTGGACGAGTCTGAAATGTCACCCGGCATACAGTTGGCCTTGTCGCACACAAACAAGTTAAGGGCGAGGTTGTCACCTAGAGAACCAGTGTGCACATGGAACGTATCAGCTTCCTGAACTGTGTGAAGGACAATGACCAGAAAAAGAAGTAAGCGAAAGGAAAAGGTATCTGGACTCAGCCGAAGGGCCAGGCTGCTCCACCCAGAAAAGCACACTGTGTGAGGAACAACAAGAAGGAGCCTTTGCTGCTGGAACCCATTCCCTAGGAAGTCATGGCAATGGATGTCTAAAAAAATAAAGTGCTCTGTCTTGTTAAAAAATGTTTCTCTTAATTGAATAGAAATGTGGTGTCTCTTCCCCAAAGAAATACTTAAACTTTTTAAAAGTGAATTACTTCAATAATCTCATGTTAATATCTTCCTTTGACCAATGACCAGTATTTTAGCTTTGTTTTGAAAAAATGTTACTTTATATTACTTTGTCAAAATAAAAAAGAATAGTACGAAAAAGACATAAAAAAGCTACCTGTTAACTGTCACAGAATTACAGAATATCAGCATTGGAAAGAGATTTTCACATACCACCTCTGGTAAGAAAGTCATGAGATATTTAGCATGTATTAAACATCCTTGCTGATGATAAATTCTAAGAAAGAAATCCATCCCATCATTATAATGTTAAGCTTTCTCACCATTAGAATAGTCTTCATAAATTTTTGTCACAAGCTACTTGTGTATAACTTCCTTATTTTTCTCAAGGGTGATTCTTATTAAGCCTAGTCTCTTCCTCACTCTTGCCTTCAAATACTTTATTTTTAATCTTATTTTTAATTAAAGTTTGCATTCAATATTATTTTATATTAGTTTCAGATGTACAGCATAGTGATAGACACTAATATACTTTACAAAATGATCTCCCCTGATACTCAAAATACCCACCTGGAACAATACATAGTTATTGCAATATTATTTTATAAAAGATTTTATTTATTTATTTTTAGAGAGAGGGGAAGCAAAGGAGAAAGAGAGGGAGAGAAACATCTACGTGTGGTTGCCTCTGGTGCGCCTCTTACTGGGGGCCTGGCCTGCAACCAAGGTGTTTGCCCTAACTGGGAATTGAACTAGTGACCCTTTGTTTTGCAGGCCAGCTCTCAATCCACTCAGCCACATCAGCCAGGGCTACAATATTATTGACTATCTTCTAATGTTTTACTTACATCCCCTTCAATATTTTGTATTACCAATTAGTACTTCCTAATCCCCTTTTCACAAAGCCCATCAATCCCCTTCTTTCTGGCAACCGTAAGTCTGGTCTTTGTATCTATGAGTCTTTTATTTTGTTTGTTCATTTATTCTGTTCTTTATATTCTACATATGTGAAATCATATAGTTAACACTTGTTCTGCACATTTTTTCTTCAAGTAAAGTTGGAACACCAGCAACTGAGATCAATACTTTTTCTGAGTTGGTGGCTACTGGAGATTTATCAAAGGTTATCATTTTCTTTTTTCAGCACTTGATGCTCTCAATAACAATGTGTAAGTTTCAATTTGATACGCTGTGTTTCTCAAACCATTGTGGGCTCATATTGTTCCTGGCAAGTAAATATCCTAGATCTGTCTTACAAAGAGCACTACTGAAATAGTTTATGGTGTTCTTGAGCATGGGCATTTTGTTTTACAAATTTAACACTCTAATGAATGGTAGTTACATATTCATATCAAAACTGACGTCATTTGAAAATATATAAATCTGTATTTATTGCCCTGGCTGGCATAGCTTGGTGGATTGAGCGTGGGCTGCGAACTAAAGGGTCACGGTTTGATTCCCAGTCGGGGCACATGCCTGGGTTGCATGCCAGGTCCTTGGTGGGGGCCACGTGAGGGGCAACCACACATGGATGTTTCTCTCCCTCTCTTCCTTCCCTTCTGTCTAAAAATAAATAAATAAAATCTTTAAAAATATCTGTATTTAGATTATGCCCAAGACACATCTCTCATAGCTTTTAGCCATCAATATTGCCATTCAAATTATAGTTTAACATTTTTGGTGACATATATGACATGGTGCATTTCCGAGAATCTCAATTCAAAGTTAATCCCTTTTTCTAATAATTTAAGCCTACAATCGATTCAAATTTGAATTTGCTCTTAATCTAGTTACTTTTCAGTTTAACATCTCAGATTCATACCCTGAAAACATATCAAAGATTCTCTTTTTAGATAACTTTTATTGAATCTCTTTCTTCATGTGCAAACAAAACTAGAAGTTAGGAAGAATGAAAATAAATAGAGTCACCAGGGTGTAGTCGTGAAAGCAAAATTATAAAGTTCTAACAGCATATTAAAAGAAGGAAGCCAGCTTGAGAATCAGTGGGATTACTATATAAAGAGGTTGTAAATGGAGTTCTTTCAGATAAAAGGGAAATTGCAAAATAGAATTCTCTCTATTGCTTTGCCTGAGGAAAATGTCAAGGAAATTTCTATACTTGGATCTTCCTTGAAATGGGCAATTAGCAATATTATACTGACTGGTGACATGCTTTTGTCAGTGATTTATATTTTAATGTGGATTAATCTTTTATGTACTGTGTGTGTCCAAAAAGCCCTTAATAAACTATCAACATCTTTGTGAAAATGTGTAATTCATATTATCTGGAACTTGATATCAGATTTTACAAGTAGAAGACATTCCTTCAAATTGTTTTTTACTCCATCTCTGAGAGGTGAAATGTCATAGAAGATATGATTTGATTTTGAGATGAAAATAATTTAGGGGAAATGAAAGGGAAAATAATAGGGGAAATGATAAATGTAATTTTATTTAGAAATTAAAAATAAATGTCATTCTTTGTCATGAATCATGGGATTTTCTTCTCTCGTTTATATGAGATTGTCACATGGGTAAACAAAAATAAATATCAAAATCTTAACTCTCAAAATATTCCTTATAAGATCTTTATTAATTTTTATGCTTTCCAGATAAAATACATATAGGATTTGCAAAAAAAATGAGTGCCATTAGTGGGCACAAATGTATACTAAAGACTCTTGTTGAGAGACCATTCTCAATGCATGTCTTACATTTCTGATAATCTTGTGAAGAAGTATTGACAGTTTGTGTTCCAGATTATTTCGAGAATGTTTGTATAGGAAATAGTCTTGGAACATAGAGTATCCCCTTCCAGAACAGAAAGCATATTTATGTATGCCTCTATAAAAGGTTAATTGATATTTAGACAAATTACAGGACATTTTGGATTTAACATTATTATTTCTAAAATGCTAGGTATTAATGACAATGAAAGGTATTACTAAAAATAAAAATAAGTTTTTAAATAATAACAAGGGGAATAATAGGTTATTCAGTATATTTTTGATGAATGACAATGAAAACACCACAGCTGAAAAGTAATGTTCTATATGTAAAACAATAGCTGGAAATACATTTATCCTTAAATGTAAAATTTAGAAACTAAAAAGATTGAAAGTTAAACAGCAGACATTATTGAAATACAAAAATATGGTGATAAAAATAAAAGAATTAAGAGAAGGAGGGGGAAGAAGGGAAGGAGGAGAAGGAAGAAGGAGAAACCAAATTTGGTTTTTTGAAATGATAAATATTTTTAAAACCTCAAGACAGCCCTGGCTGGTATGGCTCAGTGGATTGAGCGCGGGCTGGTAACCGGAGGGTCCCGGTTAGATTCCCCGCCAGGGCACGTGCCCGGGTTGCGGCCGGGTCCCCAGTGGGGGCCATGTGAGAGGCGGCCATACACTGCTGTTTCTCTACCTCTCTGTCTCCCTCCCTTCCTCTCTCTCTGAAATAAATAAATAAAATCTTAAAAAAAAATTCCTTAAAAAAAAAAACAAAAAAAAAAACCTCAAGACAAGCTAAAAATAAAATACAGCCAAAATATATAATGTTGGCAAAATAAAATAGAACTAGAGATTGAATATATAGTAAATAAAAGTAGCTCCTGATGGTAAATTAAAAATACGTAAATGGTTAAGTTCCAGGAATGTATCATGTGTGAAACTTGGTTAACGAACATAAAACTTGAATTCCCTTATCAATACTCACGAAATTCAATAAGCAGTTTAAATAATAGTCACTGAAAAATCCATATACTCGCCAATATTGTGAAATGATCAGTAAAAAGATAATTCCAATCCTATAAAATTAGTCTAGCTTATATAAAAGAAGAAAAATCTTGCCAGTTCGCTTTATCGGGCTGGTATAATACTTTCCTCATATGCTCTAGATTTTTGCTAATGACTATTAACCATATTTAAGGTAAAAGTAAGGGGAAGAGAGAGGAATTGAAAAAATGCTTCAAATTGTGTCTATCCTCTTTGATCAGAAATTGAAAGCTTTCCCACGGGCTCCCTTGTACATTCCACCCCAGGACGCTGGACAACTAACAACAAAATAATGCCGTGCCTCATTCCGCTTAGGAATATATTTTCTTGAAAACTCCTGTACTGCATTCTTCCAAGTGGGGGATGGCCGCACAAGGTGTCTAGACTCAGAAAATGTCACAAATTATGTTTTAGTTTCCTCTCTTTCTGTATCTTAATAGGAGGCATGTAGTGAAAATTGCAGGCACAGACATGTGGTAGACATCAGTGTTCGGTTTTTAAACATATATTCAGATAAAGTTTTTGCTTCACATCCAAATTTCGGACCCAATAAATATACGAGTTTTGGCTGTGGGATTCACCCTGCTACTGGTTGCCAAGTTTTACAGTATTAAAGTTCCTCTGTGGCTGAATCATTCTATTAGTTTAATGCACCTCAAAATATGAATTATCCTTTCCAATCCGCTTGTAAACAATTTATGTGTTTCTTCCTACATGAATTGATGACTTCTGACATCCCATCTTGGGATACATCCTAGCTGCTAATTATTCTACACAGGCCAAAGTGGCTGGGTTTCTCTGCCTAAGCCATAGCCTTCCTATTATTTTGTCTCCAAAAACTTCTTTTACGGCTTCCTGTTTAAATTTGCCATTACCCTTGGAGCTTTCCATTTCCTTTCATTTATATTATCCACCCAATTTATCCCAATTTGTATATATCTTATGTATTAGGGATAGAGTTAAAATAAAACTTTTATAATTCACATTTGGTAATTTCATTCATTTTAAAGATGTAGTATAAAAAATAACGTAGTATCTTTAAGAATTAAGATTTTACTTAGTCCACTCTACATTGATACCACTTTACATTTTTCCATGGAATAGCTAATCTTGCTTGCTCCCATGTCTTGTTTTAAGGACCTTATTCCATGATGAAGACCCACTTGGATTAGAAACTCCAACTCTGCTGGGCCTAGGCTATGACTGTTAATATTAATGCTAATGAAAAACTCCAAGGTATTAAAAAGCCAGATATTAAGACACCAAGGATTGCATATAGGCCCTGATAGTCACACACACATACACAAACCTATAAGTGAAACATTATTTGCCTCTGTTGTCTATATAAGAAAACTGAATTTGTAAGAAGTGAAATAATATGATCAAGTCAAATTAATTGTCAGTACAGCCAACAATTGCTCTCAGATATGCCTGCCTTTCAATCATATGCTTCCTTATAACAATCCCCACTAATATATTTATTCTTATCTTCATCCATAAAACATGAACAAGTATATGTATCTAGTATTATTATTATTATTATACATTTAAAGATTCTACAATCTTGACAATTATTTTTCAGATATGTTTTGGCACTTAGCATAGTGTTTTCATATGAAAAATATCTATTTATATACTATCGGCCTACACAAATTTAAAATTATTTTCAAATTAATACAGAAACTAGATCTTTTGATGATTTTCATTCAGGGAAAATTACTACTTGATCTGAACAATTTTTAAAAGTGTTAGGAACCTTTACCCAGAATTAAATAAAATGCATTTCTAATAATGTCATTACTATACTAATTTAATTTTGGAAACGAATGAGATTTAAGCATGTTTAATCCACTTCTGATCACTTTGGTTTTTTATCATGACCTAAAATACCATTAAAATAATATATTATTACTGTCAGTATTTATTAATTTTTTAAATCTTTTTCTTCAGGAACAAACATTAAGTTGTACAAATTCAACATAGATTCTTTAAAAAAAGTTTCTCTACAATAAGTTATGAGTCAGGATTATCAGGAAAAATCAGAATAACAAATTGCAAAATTAGATGATAACAACTTTAAAGTTTTAGCAAGGGTTGTGTTTTCTTCCCTTTAGATGAATTCTTAAATTGGGCAATCACAGTCCTGATTTTAAGTTTCTTTTCTAGCCCACAATAGTAAGTCAGATTAATACATGTATAGCCCTGTTTTTATTACAATAGTGCAGCTGTAGAAATCAAGTAAGTGAATTGCTATTTCATTTTCCGCTTAGCAGTTGTGCCAAAGCAGGGTGCATTCATGCTTTCCTTTTTGAATGTGGTAACAACAGGTGATTTAACATGTACCTCTTAATGATTTGCCAGACTGTGTAAGTCCAACCATTACTGTACCTTTGGGAGAGACAGAGTAAAAGGTTTGCCTAAAGCATCTTCTAAATGATTAGAAGATGGTAATTTGCAGAACTTTGCTAGCTTTCCCTTCCATTGTGGCCTTAATTTACCAATCTTCCTTCCTATATCAGAGCTCCATGATGGATATATGGAAACACAAGCTTGAAAATAACATTTTGATATTCTGTTTAATTTGGTAAATTGGAGATTAAATATAATATTGTTTGTGTGTCTTCTTCTCTTTTTTTAAAGAGCTGACCCGTAATTATTTGCTTAGGAAATCTTTGGACCTGCTAGTGAGTACTCCTTTGGTCTACTTCTGTAATACGGTTGAATAGCAGTCTGCTCAAGAAGAAGTAATGATTACACCCTTCAACTCTCCAAAGAGAATTCAGTCATTCATGCAACAAACACTTATTGAGTGCTAACCATATGCCAAACACACCATTCAGGTGGATAGGATTATATCAATGGATGAAAAGATTTCAAAAATTGCCCTTGAAGCTCATAAGTACGGTTGCAGAAAGTAAAAACACAAACCTGTGTCTACAATTATTGTGAACACAGGACACTCATCTCCAGATACTTTTCAAAGAATATAGCCTGAAAAAATACTTCAACACATTTTTATCAAAAGCATGGTAGAGAGGAATAATGTTTGCATTAGTTTCTAGGGCTGCTGTAACAAATGACCACAAATTGTGTACCTTACACAACAAAAATGTATTGTTTCATAGTTTTCAAGGCTAGAACTACAAGGTCAAGGTGTCAGCAGGGTTGGTTTCTTGGATTTTGAAACATCATCCCATCTGCCTTTGTCATCACATGCTGGTCTCGCTCACATTATCTACCCTCTATGTGTGACTCTCTATGACCAAATTTCGCCTTATGGGGCATATGGAAACATTGAATGCACCCCCCCATAACATCATTTTAACTTGATTAATTTTATCTGCAATTACCCTATTTCAAAATAAGTTTACAGTCTAGATACTGAGGGATAGGACTTCAAAATATGAATTTTCAGGGGCATATTCAACTTGTAATAATGTGTATAAAAGAATAGCTAGATAAAGATCAAGTTGAACCATCACTCTTGTGGGCTTGAACCATATACATTAGCACCTTCCACCTCTCTTTATCCAACCATAAAAACAACTCTCTCTAGAATATGCTTTGACTTTATGGCATTTTTCTACACTAGACAAAAATACATAAATTTTTGTCATATTTACAACATAGAGTTTACAGGTTAGTTGCTAATTATGCAATGCTGTATAACGATTCCTTGATAATCTATCTAATACATACTTCAGAGGTCTCAGAATTAAGAACATTTCTGGCTCTGGCTAGTGTGGCTCAGTAGATTGAATGCCAGCCTGTGAACCAAAGGGTCGCTTGTTCAATTCCCAGTCAGAGCACATGCCTGGGTTGCAGGCCCAGTCCCCAGTAGGTTGCGCCTGAGAGGTAACCACATATCAATGTTTCTCTCCCTCCTTTACTCCCTCATTTCCCCTGGCTCTAAAAATAAATCAATAAAATCTTTTAAGAAAAGAATTAAGAACATTTGTTGTCTTAAGATAAATATTTGATGGATTTTTAAAATATTTATAGAAACTGTAGTTCATGAAATCAACTGTGAGTTTATATTTTATTTTGACTTTTGGAAACTAAAAATCATATAATTTGACTCTGAGTTTTTTATAGCACTCGATTGACCATGTACTAACATTTCTATCTTTATTCTATTTATATCTCCTTTCATTGATTCTTATTTGTTCCACTATTTTTTTTATTTTGTTTGATATAGTGTATGAATTTTGTGTAATGTCTTGAAAAACAGAGTTTATAAATAATATGATACTTATTCATTAAACAGATAAGCAGAAAATTATGTTGTATTTGTAAAATAGGTCCTTTATCAAAGCTGATTAATCTTTTTATTTTACCTTTTTTTATACTTTAAGTGTATTTTGACTCACGGCTGAAATATACCACTTTTCAAATATTTCTGGTTTTGTTTACTGTTGTTTCCTTTTAACCCCAATGATCTTTATTCAGGACTGTGGTAAAAATGTATTCCTGCCCTTCTCAATGGAGAAGTGTTAGAAGAGTACCTCCAGCATATTCAAAGAGCATTGGATAATTCTCACCTTTCTTTATATCATTTGGGCCCACAGGATGAATTTCTCAACCACTCCAAGCCCATATAGGTAACGACATGTGTGACTCAAAGGTGTTTGATCACATCAGGACAGGCTGTGCTCAAACTGTCAAGTACCAAGACAAACATACCAGATGTGGGTGGGCTTCCACTGTGTTTTACATACCGTTTTAAATTATATCAAACCAAATTCAAATGATATAATTACAGACACATAGATGTGTATTATTAGATAAGACCATAACATAATAATTTCAACACTTACTAATGACATAAATACTTCTTCTGTTTAAATTAACTTTTTATACATGAAAGTAACATATGTCTATGTGCTCATTATAAAAATAAGAATACAGGTGTGTGTAAAGCAAAAATGGATCTTGCCATTATCTGTTTTCTTGTATTTCTGTAAGCAGTTTATGATACATCTATATGAAAAATAAAAGGTTTTCATTTCTCGCATTTGATTATATGCATTGGCATTTAAATATATGCAAATTTCTGTGTTAATATGTGTATATATTTTCCTCATAATAGTAATCTGGCAAAACTGCTCATTGCTTTTTCAATTAGCAATATAGTGTTTTGGTGATCATTCAATTTTAAAATATTTTTACAAAACTACCACTTTATTTTCAGCTATTGCATCATATCTCTATCTTTTTATTTAACATAGATTTGTTACAATCAGCATCTATCTTGATGTTGTGTTAAGTTTTTTATTGTAACCTAATTGAAACCAAAATTTACTTATTGGTTATCAATGATCTATGTCCTCCAAATTCCTCCTCAATATTTATTGTGTGTTAACTCTCTAATATGCTAATATTGTGTGTTAACTCTCTAATATGCTTTCTTAGAATTGCTATTTCTTTTTCCTTATTCTTTTTTTTTAAGATTTTATTTATTTATTTATTTTTTTAGAGAGAGGAGAAGGGAGGGAGACAGAGAGGGAGAGAAACAGCAATGTGTGGTTGCCTCTCACATGGCCCTCACAGGGGACCTGGCCTGTAACCCAGGCATGTGCCCTGACCGGGAATCGAACCGGGACCGTCTGGTTCCCAGCCTGCACTCAATCCACTGAGCTACACCAGCCAGGCTCCTTATTTTATTCTTAATCTAGCAAGCTATTTTATATTTCTATACCTCTTTCTTTTCTAATATATGGTTGACTTTTACATAGATTTTCATCAATATTTCAAATTAAATACCAAGGATACAGGTCTAGAATTTGTCTTCAGTCATTTTTAATTGGTAGTCTCCAAATCACACTCTTTTATGTGTTTAGTTAAAATAGTCATTAGACATGTAGGTAAAATTCTGTTTTTAATTTGTTCTTTTTTTGTAATTTTTAGATTTTAGCTTTAAATGATACATATTATACTATTTATTGTATATTTATATATCATATACAATTTTATATATTTATAATATATAACATGTTATAAACAAAAATATATTATAAACAAACATGTACACAAACGTATACTATATAATATTTTTATATTACGTAATTGTTATATACCAGTTAAGGTATATAATATATATATTAATATATACCTTTTTATTAATATATACCAGTTAAGGTTTAATGGGTAACCATTCAGTTTTTATTCACTTATTTTGTTTTGCAATTTTCCTCTTCTCAAGATGTTTTCTGATTTATTGTTATACTGATTAGGTTTTTTCCTTTTCACAATTATTTTCCCTCACCCAATAATTTCTCTTTTCCTAATCCTTTCATATCTGAGGGTCTGCCCTTCTAATTTATGATGTAATAAAATACCACAAATGACATCTTTATGAGAGAGGGTTTTTTTGTTTGTTTGTTTTTGCTGAGTGGGCAAAATTAACTGGAGGGGACTTTGTGTAAAGGGGAGAAAACAGATTATATAGGTAAGAAAATAGAAATCAATTAATTAAGATAGCATATTCAAGAAAACTGGAAAAGTTAACAAAACATTATAACACAATGAAACAAAAGCACAATGCACAATGAGAAGAGGAAAAAAGAAGGCGAACAATTGCATGCTCTATATTCCCCATAATTGGACCCCCATCCCTCTGACCCCCCACCCCGCAACTTCATCTTGAATTGGTTAGGTAATCAGAAATCAGCAGGAGTTTTTAGGTAGGACTATATGTAAATTCACATCATTTGATGGCCCATCAAAAGAATACCCTCAAATGCATTATGTATATGCTTATATTAAGTGAAATTGATCTGCCATTCCATTTTCCAGATGAGAAAATGGAAATTCAAAATTATTTAACAGCTATTCCCTAGGTCACACAAGTGAATAGAATGCCAGCTATTCAAAGCAGCACTCACTCTTTGGAAAGGCAGCATTTAATATAAAGACAATACTGACCTCCACAAGGTCAAGGAAAATAGTTTAAACAATAATTAACTTTTCATCCTTTCAGTAGAACAAAGACAGCACTTCATAAGTCTCTCATGTCACCCAATGATATCAGTAGCTTTCTGAATAGTTGGATGTTTGGGAAAATACTGTAAATATTGTTTGCAAATGTCATCTTCCATTCAGTTGGTTGCCTTTTGTTTTGTTGGCAGTTCATTTGCTGTGTAGAAGCTTTTTAGTTTTGTACAGCCTTACTAACTTATTTTTGTCTTTACTTCCCTTGCTTTGGGAGTCAAATTCATAAAATCATCTCTAAGATCAAGGTCCATAAGGTTAGCGCATATGTTTTCTTCCATGTAATTTATTGTTTCAGATCTTATATTTAGGTATTTGATTCATTTTTAAATTATTTTTTGTACATGGAAACAAACTGTAGTCTATTTCCATTTTTTTGCATGTGGCTTTCCATTTTTCCCAGCAGTATTTATTAAAGGGACTCTCTTTTTTCCATTGTATGTTTTTGGCTCTTTTGTCAAAACTGATCTGTCCATGCACATGTGGTTTTATTTCTGGGCTCTCAATTCCTTTTTTTTTTTTTTTTTTTTAAGATTTATTTATTTTCAGAGAGAGGAGAAGGGAGGGAGAAACAGCAATGTATGGTTGCCTCTCACATGGCTGTCACCGGGGACCTGGCCCGCAACCCAGGCATGTGCCCCGACTGAGAATCGAACCGGGACCCTCTGGTTCCCAGCCTGCGCTCAATCCACTGACCTACACCAGCCGGGGCTGGGCTCGCAATTCTGTTCCACTGGTTTGTGTGTCTATTCTTCTGTTAATACCATGCTGTTTTGATTATTGTAGCTCTGTAGTATAATTTGAAGTCAGGTAGTATGATACCTCCAACTTTGTTCTTTTTTCTGGGAATTCCTTTGGTTACTCAAGGTCTTTTGTGGTCCCACACAAATCTCACGATTTTTTTAGTCTACTTCGTTAAGAAAGAAATGACATTGGGATTTTGATGGCGCTGTAGTATTGAAACTTACAGACAAAGACAACAGCATGGTGGCTACCAGAGGGAAGGGGGTGGGGGTATAGTAAAGGGTAGGGGAATCAAATACATGGTCATAGAAGAAGACTTGACTTTGAGTGGTGAGCACACAATACAATATAGAGATAATCTATCATAGAAATGAACACTCGACAACAAATTAATCTTAATAACTGATATCACCTCCACTAATTAAAAATAAAATTTAATTTAAACATTGCTACAACTAATGGAAAGTGGTGATGTGTGGTGTAATGTCAAGTAAAATGTAAAAGGCTGCTTGAAACAACCAGTTTAAAATATGAGAGACCTGGGGAATTATGCCGTTGGCTTGAAGAATTGCTTGAGGAAAAATGTGCTGATAAAAATCTATATTTTCTGCTTCCTTATTTCTTTCTTCAAGGAAGACTCAACAAGTTCAAAACTGTAGCAAAGACAGTCTCAGAGGTCTCAATCAAGGAGTATATCACGGGTACTTGGATGCAGTCCCCTCTCCCACTTTCTTTTTTTTAGTTAAAGTCTTTTGTGGATGACACAGATCTGCCGCGGGGAGGCTGGGGAATGTCAGGCATGCTGTATCAAAAAGCTTCAAATGCCAACACACTTGCTTTTAAAACTCGAATCTGCCAACTACAGACACAGCCTCAGTAGACTACAATAAACGTTATGATCAAGAACGAATAAATAATCATTTTATGTAAGCATGTTGCTATTCTGATTTATTGGTAAATATACATATACATATTTATTTATATATGCATTTATATATAACCATTCAGATTGATCTTAAACTATAAAACTAATTAAACCAAAATACAAGTGATACTGTAGTTTGAGAAATGATGGCTTGACATGGTTAAAGCCATCATCATGGTTAAAATTGTGAACTGTAGGGTGCAGGTCATCAGCTGGAAATTTGTAGGAGGTTATGCTGATGTCCAAGAGAAGGTTAAGTTTTTATTTTTACTTTTTTAAAATTTTTAAATCAGATCATACTCATAGAATAAGTACATCTTCTCCTGCCATAGAAGCAATTAAATTATTCCACAATTTAGAAAGTTTGAGAATACTGAAGGAACTTAGAGAGTGAGGGAAAAGAGTTCAAAAGGAGAGATACAAGAAAAAAAAGTAATTTCCACAAAAAAGAGGAACCGTGCATTTTACAGAAAGTAATTTCTTAAATGCCAGTATGAGGTAGGCTATAGAAAGCATTAATAAAAATTCACTGCTTGAACAAGTAGACATGAAAAAATTTCTGAGATATAAAAATGTGATGTTAAATAGAAAAACTTATAAAATTGATTGAGACTATATAAAATGACAAAAAAAAAGAAAAACATGCATATATAACTAGTACATATCACTTTTAAAAAGATGTTTGCTAAATATCTGGATAGGAGTTTTGACAGTTAAAATTAAAACCACTTTATATATATGACTGATATGTAACTACTGTTTTTTGGTATTCATCTCTATGATTCTCACTTTATGATATTGTTTCAGTCATTATTTCTTCTTTATTACCAAGCTCTTTATCTGTTTTAAAAATAGTTATTGAGCATTTATTGTCTATTTGGAAGTCAGAACCATGCTAAGTTCTGTAGAAAATAGGCCCTAATTAATTACTTTTTAAAAAATATTCTAATGCCTAAAATTGGAAAAGAACCTGAGCAATATCCTTGAGAAGATGTTGCTTCAAAACATCTTATTTTTGCCATAGTGGGTAATATATTCATAGAATCAGAAAAATGCAATTTTAAAAGGTAGAGGGAAGGCCTCCTCTCAATTCAGACACTTAAGAACTTAACTAAATTCCAGAAGCATGCACACAGTAAAATCCATGAATGACCTCAATATGTTTTAAATTCCTAAATAACTGCTTGGCAATGGATGCTGTGTAGTCATTTTAACAACTAATGATTCTAATGCCTTTGACTTTTTTTCGCAGTGCTAAAAAGCCAAATAGAAGCAAAATATTGCCAGAAGCATAATGGGAGAAAAACACTGCCTTCTTAACTAGCTCTGTGGTTGCAAAATGAGGATAAACATATTATTTTCTAACATGCAATTTGATTTTTCCCACTTTGTGCAGCAAGAAAAGTAGCTGGGTTTAAGAGTACATGGTTCGTTTTGCCATACTGTGTAGATTTAAGACACAGCACTGCTTATTAGAAACAGAGGGGGGGTTACAAGCAAGTTGCCCATGTCTTAGCCAAAACCAATTAAACTATGGTTAAACAAGCAAACCAAATTCAAATGAGGGAAAACAGAGGAATCAGAGTGGGGAAGAAACGATGAGTAAAATAAAATGCAGACACATTTTATTTATTAGAGACTTAGGTGTAGCATGGCCAGTTCTTGGGTCCTGCACTTTTATTGACATCATTTTAGTTTCTATGCGGCTTTCTGCATATCAGCTGCAACAGTGAAAGCTATAAAACTGATTGACCACAAATGGGTATTTTATCAAATGGATCTGCTAGGAGAAAAGCCATTTTTTCCCCAAAGCAGTCTCCAACTAAAACATCTAGTAAAAGTGATTGATCATGGACCAGCCACAATCATTTCTGCCTGATACACAGAAATTTGATATTCTTCTGAGTGTGGTTAATGGATGTGTCTGAAATCCTCCATGTGATTCCCTTGGAAATATTTCTGTTATCTAAGAACTATAAATCCTAATTGATTTGTTCACTTTGGAATGGCAAAACCATACTGTATCTCTGATTTTAAATTAAGCTTCTATAATCCATGTCCGACTTGCTTTTTTTCTTACTAGATCAGTAGAATTGGAAGTAATTCTGAAGCAGATGGACCTTATAAACTGAATCTACATACAGTATTTCAAATAAGTCTATTGGAAAATGTAGTTAAAATTCAATAGGTTGGTGAAACAACTGGTTTGGAATTCAACATTACGGATATGAACTATTTATGATTCTGGTTAAATTTTTTTTTCACATAAAGTCCATCCATTTACATAAGATCATCTTTAAATGAGAGATCATAAAACTGACTGAGCATTACTTTGAACATCTTGGGTATGTATTTTCTTTCCTTTAAAATTTGGTTGTGCCATTTGGAGTTTTACATTTGATATTCTGTAGAATACAATGGAAAGATCTTTAACCACCTGGAAGTTTTGTGGATAAATCTATGTGTGGCAGTTTATTCCAAAGTAGTTTCCATTCAATTGTGATCTTTCAGTACTGGGACTCCATTTTTTAAATGCAAAAATATTTTAACTATATATTTCTAGTTGTCCTTAGATTTACTATAATTGAGGTACTTGTAGTCAATAAAAAAGATAATTTTAGGCTGTTTATCATTATGGAATGCTATTGCCTATGTGGGGTAAAATGGGTAACCAACAGATGAGCCACAGGATCTTTGTGAGGCATGTATGTGGACGGTTTTTTCAGGTTTTGCTCATTATATATTTGCTCTTTCTCTGGCAAAGACCTTGCAGCCTTCATAAACTCTCATAGCCGCTTGGTAAATCCTACAGAGTATGAGTCCTGAGACTATATCCAGAGAGCTAGCAAGGCCATTTATAAGGGGCAAATGGCACATTTCTCATTATATGTTTACTTATATCTAGAGTAAACACATTTGAAAATAAGGAAAAAAGAAAAAAAATAAAAACATTTGCAATATCAACTGAGAAATATCAAGAGAATGTTATTTTTCTTTAATTAATATAGAAGGAATGGTTCAAAGACATAATTACTTCATTTCTAATTGTTCTAGCAGTCTAGCATATGGAAGTGCAGAACTTAAAGTACTGGACAAGTATGACTTCAAACAAGGTTAGAACAATCATTCAAGTGTTACTAGGATTGGAAGAATTCCACACAGGAGCATGAAAATGAACTTGATTTCAGAACCAGACTACGTATTCCTTGTAGTTAGAATACCTATGCAAAATGTAGGATATCAACACTCTTTACTACTAAGAAGAAAATGGAAAGCTGTGTTTAATGAGGGGGGAGGTCAATCATGTAACTGTATAACTATCACGTTCTCTCATTTTCAGCTTGGAGATGATATACATATATAAAACTACAGGTGGACAAGGCTTAAAGCATTGTGATTGAAAGGTATGTGAACAGCCTGAACAAAAAGCAAGAAACAAAGGTATCCAAGTTAGCAGTAGAAACGGAACTTCATGGTTTCAAATGGCTGATATTTTTTATACATTTCCTGGAAAATCAAATGCATAAATAAATAAATAAATTTAGGATAATCTTTTCCAGAACAATTTTTTTCATCCACAAGTTCTTTCATTAAAATTATTAATTATCAGAGAAATAAGTAAATTCTTCCTTGAATAATCAGATTAATTCATAAATTCTTTGTTTTTCTTTCTTGAAAATCCTCTGTAGCATGCCACTATGACATACCTACATCTATGAACATATTAGGTTCATCCAGAAGGTATCCAGACATGTAACATGAAAAATAAAGACATTTACTGAAGATAATATATGGTATAAGAAACATTGTACACAGGACAATGACTCTTCAGTCCCCTTCAAAGTAGGCACCTTAGCACATCACACAGTTCTCCCAGTCGCCATCAGCTGTCATATTTCCCTGAATCTCATTGATGGTCTGAAATCACTTCCCTTTCAAAGGTAATTTTACTTTTGGGAAAAGCCAGAAATTTCAGGGTACCAAATATGGTTTGTAGAGGGGCTGAATCATCTGGGCGATTTGCTGTTTTGCCGAAAAACTGCATGAGCCGTGATGCATGAGAGGCACATTGTCCTGATGAAGCTGCCTGTCACCAGCTGTACATTGCTGTGGCCTTCTGAATCGTGTGAGTAGTGTCTGTAAAGGAACATTCAAGCTTAATGCAAAATTTGATGCTGATTTGTTTGTATATTCACTCAGTCATTTTAAATGTAATGGCCACACAGTATACACACATGCTCACTCAATGGTGTCTGCCACCCCCACTGCCTCATACAGTGAAGTTGTCACTGTTCATGTATGTTCATCCCAGTCCACTCTCCTTGGCTGCAAGGTTACATAGATGTGTGCAAACCACTCTCATTATATTAACAATGGTTTGCCTTTTTCTTGACAGATTTCATATATATGTAGTTTGTACATAAATGTCCACCTATATAAGTTTTATTACATTAAATTGTTAAACATAACTATATATTGTTAACTTCAAAAAGAAAATCTCATCATGGCAATGATAGCATTTGTATATGACTGTAACTAAGAGAATTACGTGACCCAATTGTTTTCACAAATCATACTGTGAAGATATTTTCATGACGCATCCACATGTAACTTTTAGTGCCAGACTTCATTTTTAGGAATTATTTTTCTTCTGCTAAATTCTATTTGATAATGAAAGTACATATATGTTGCCACCTATCTAAAAACATCGGATTACAACAATGTATATATTTTGCTTATGGTTAAATTTGCAATAAAGGAACATTAAAACCCATCCATGTTCTACAGGGAGGATGCTAATAAAATAATCAATTATGTGTTTGGTAATTTCCATTCTGAGGTCCATCAGAGGAGTTTAAAATTTTCTCATTAGAGCAAATAATTATCTACATTTTTTAAATGTCACATTCTAGGAAAATATTTTTAAAAATGTATTGTATTCAGGTATAATTTTTGTCAACAGACCCTGATAAAAAGCATGAAATATATTCACCATTCTGTGCATACACAAAGGAAATGCAAAGTAATGGTAAAGAACGTGGCCTTAATAATTCGGTTTTGTATTTTTACTGTGATCCTGAAATCCTGCTACAGTCGCTAACACACAAAAATCACTCAGAGTAAGTCTTTGAAAAAGGTTGCCTGTTTTAAGAATATTGAACTGATTTATAGTTTGTATTTTCTTTTTTTTTTTAAGATTTTATTTATTTATTTTCAGAGAGAGGAGAAGGGAGGGAGAAAGAGCAATGTATGGCTGCCTCTCACATGGCCCTCACTGGGGGCCTGGCCCACAACCCAGGCATGTGCCCCAACTGGGAATCAAACCGGGACCCTGGAGTTCCCAGTCCACACTCAATCTATAGTTTGTATTTTCATTCTCAGTAAACAGTAATTATTTTACTTTCTAAGATAAATGCTGAGCTCATGTAATTATAGACTACCACTGAATCAGAAATCCACATCTTAAATTTCAACTTTGCCAATAAAAGCTATAAGATCTTGGGCAATATATATATTTTACCTGTTTAAGTGCCTGTGGGAAATATTAATTCCTAAGTCATCAAGTCATTATGAGGGTTAAGTGACATAATCTTTCTATACTATATTGGACTTAATTAGTTTTCTTGAATGCAGAATTCCTTATATGACCTTTCTAACCCATATCATTTGCAATTAAATTTTGGAACTAGAAGTCTCAGATTGTAGACTATGTTTAACATGTACATTTAGCCTTATTTTAAACGCCCAAAGAATGTCACTCGCTTCAAACAATAGTTGCCAGTGTTGAGTTCTGCCAAGTCTGAAACAACAATTACAATGCCATGGAGTTTAGCATCTTTAACTGGAGTTAACTCATTATGTGTCTACATTCTCAACATTGCAGTGATTCCAAGTTTAATAAATATTAAATTAATCAGATGACAAAAATATATAAAATTCATATCAAATGTCAGAGGCATAAAGCGTACTATCTTTCATGTGAGACATGCAGTGATCTCTAACTGGGGCTGAACATAAAATATCTAAGATACACACTTGGAATTACTAAAGTTTTCCCAGATTTTTTCCTAAACTCCAGGTTTTCAACCAGCCCCAACCTGAGAAACAGTAAACCCTTCATTAATGCAATGAAAGTAAAGTCAAGTGAAGGTTGTGGTGATCTTTGCTTTTCCCTCATTAAGAGTTGCGTATTGCATTTTCATAAATAGGTTTGTGTTAATTTAACAAATTCTTCCATGATGTTGTTAATTTACCTATGTTTGTTCATAGACTCCTTACTTCTTTACCCACTTTAATTCTCCTACTGTGATCATATGACTCTACCATGAAAAGTTTGTGAAAAACTTTGGAAATAAGACGTCTGAGAAAAGTTATAAGTACAACCCCCACTGACACATAGGTTTATCTTCTTAATTCTATAATAATCCATTTAAGATATTGAATTCAAAACATTAGTAAACAGAATTTATTAGTAAACAGAACTTTAAGAAATTACAGTTGACATTGAATTGCACAGATTACAATGAATAATTTACCATTTTTGTCCTAACCTCAACAGTAAACACAGATACTGAAGAATGACAAACACTTTCTAACAAACCAAAAAAAAAAGTCAAAAATTCGGAATGATTCATGGGATGTGAGAGTCATAGATAAAATACCTGCATCTGACTATGAAGTGAGAACAATGAATTTCCAAGAGAGTTGTCAGGGTAATTCAGTATCAAGATATCTGGAAATGACCATGCTATTAAAACAATTAAAGTTTCTAGGTGTGTTTTAGGAATATCCATTCTGTTCCTTGATACTGGTGATTAAATGTGAAAAATAAAACACTTTAACACTTATCTGTAAATGAAGTCAGGGGATGAAAAAAATAGCTATAGCATTTTTGAGATGTTCACTAACTGAGTGATCACATGTCATAATCATCTCTTTAAAGGTGAGGAAACCCACACGCAGTGGTATTAAGAAGCCAGGTTACATTTTGCATCTTGTCATCAGGGAGGTAGGACCGCAGTCTTGGTTCTTGTTCTCAGTTTGATGTTCTTTTCATTGTATCATGCCACTTTCATATTATTGATTATTTGCAAGGTACTGTTAGTCATGACACATTTGGCCATTAACATCATATGACTGATATTTTTGGAAGCTAAAATAAATTTAAATTGAATTAGTGATGCAGAGAACAGAGTATGGTTTGAGAGTTAACGGGAGTTTTTCTCTGTTTTAGTGCTGTGATATGGCTTGTAAATTTTTTAATACTTGACATTCAATATTCTCTCATAAAATTTAAAAAAAATTGAAAGTTAAAAAAGTTCAACTTACCTCAAAAGCTATTAATCAGATATTTTACAAGTTGTAAGAGGCTAGATAAATGTTATTCTTGACAGTAATGATTTTTGCTATAATGATAACATGACAATTCATAAGTAGTTAGAAGTAACTGGAGTTCTGGAAAGGCAAGTGAATTGTGAAACACTGAGAACAGTCCAACACACACACACATGCACATACAACCATCCATCCAATGTAAACTCTACTTAATTGAATTATATGTGAGTCTACACAGATTTCCAACAGACGTTACATTTCTTATTGCACTTTTCCATTCTCATTTCTTAAAATGAGATTCCACTTTCCATCAGAATGGCTATTTTCCAACACTTGTCAGTTAATATTTTCGCTAGCTCCTTAGGGACACATAAAATGACATCTTATATAAGTTTGTCTTCTTTGGGCAGGAAGCCAAGCTTTTTATTCTGTCATAATTTAAGTGTCTTGAGTCCCATGCTACAAAGGCTTGCGTAGCATAAGCTAACAATGATGAGTGCCTATATTTAAATGAAATTAACAGTGGTAGACAAGAGATTACTTTTGATCTTCTTTACATGGTATAGTAATTTAGTGCTTATTCTAAAACTTGGATCTTAAATATGATAGTGCAGACATTTATTTATTGAAAATATTTTCCATTGGTAGTGAAAATATTCATTACCTTATTTCATGTAGAATATAAAATATAAAATATCTACTTAGTTTTGTTCATTTTTCTGTTAAATATACAGTTAAAATCTAGTAAGAAATTTTGGCATTTAGATTGTGGTAATGGTTTTAAGGATATATGTATGTCAAAACTCACCAAAATGAACATTTTAAGCATGTAAACTTTATTTTATGCCAATTATGACTCAATATATTTGTACTTTTTAAAAAATTACATAGCCATTTGGAACCAAGTGAATCTAAGATTGTTATAATAATTATTGTTGGGAGGAAAAAAAAGAATGTAACTATTTAATTTTCTTCAAGTTAAATGATTTCTTTAATTCATAGGATATTTGAGGATATAATCATAAACTAGATTACCTGTAAGTCTAAAACTGTGTAACACACACATCACAATCTTTATGCTGACTATGAAGAAAGGAAAGGAATGGCTGTGTACTTCCTCATTTTCCTAAAGTTTAGGTTTACTAAATTGTTCAGATCTACATCACAGGTACTTAAGTATGAAGCAATACAACATAATACATAATCTTGTATTCTCTAAATGAGGCCAAATAGATTCTGCATTTTCAATTTTTTTTTTTGTCCGTAAAGAGTTTAATGGCTCATTTATTCAGTGAGCCTGTGTTGGAGTACTTTGAGGATAGTAGTTGAGCTCTATGGGAGACCATTCTGCGTACGTGGGCCCAGTTCCCACTTGGAAAGGCCAGTGGAAAGTGACACAGGACCCACGCCCATGGAAAGGTTCTCCAGTGGGGAATCAGGCCTGCATTGTACCTAGGCCACTTTGAGACTTGCTTTTTGCTAAAACTCCCTCACCCTGAATTGTGGCAGGAAATGTTTACTGAGTATCTTTAAAGTAACTTCCTAAAATCTATGCTAAACCTTCCAAGGAGTGTAACCAGTTCAACCACTATCCCCTTTACATTTGCAAATATCCTTCTTTCTTGATGTAATTAGCAACATCTTCTCCTTTGTCGTCTGTAAAATGTAACCACCTAATGCAAACCTGTGCATAGTAAATGAGGACCATCCTAGATGTGATGTACCCAGAAAAACAATAGAAGCCTGTCTAAGCAGGGTCTCAGGCCCTCTCTCACTCAGAGAGCAGCCATGCCTTCCCTTTTCCTCCACAGGACTTGGTAGTCCACGTGAATTTGTCTCCTGTCTCAGCCATAATGCCGAGGACACTGCAGACCAGTGTCTGCGTCAAAGCTCAAGGTATGCAAAAAAAAAAAAAAAATGTCTCTTTGTATTTTGATCTATGAAAGGTGGATTGATCTCTAAAAAGTTTCAAACAGGACACAACTTTAAGGGGTATATTAATGTTTAAACATGGACTATACTGAGCAGTGACACATTTTTTCTAATGGCTATGTTGATGTAGAGCTGCGCTATTTAATATGGTAGCTACTACCTGTAAACATGACTATGTAAATTAAAATCAATTAAATTGAAAAAATGTTAAACTTTCACTTTCTAAGTTGCACAGTAGTCATAAGTGGCTTGTGGCTATCATATTGCAAAGTATAAATTATAGAAATTCCTGGCTGGTATAGCTCAGTTGATTGAACGCGGGCTGGGAACCAAGGGTCCCGGTTTGATTCCCAGTCAGTGCACATGCCTGGGTTGCGGGCCAGGTCCCCAGTGAAGGCCATGTGAGAGGAAACCATACATTGCTGTTTCTCTCTTTCTTTCTCTCTCCCTTCTCCTCTCCCTAAAAAGAAATAAATAAATAAATGAATAAAATCTTTAAAAAAATAATAAATTATAGAAATTTTCATTATTGGTTAAAATTATTCTGAGCAGCACTATGGCATAGTATGTTTGGTTACTGTGATACATTGTCAATAGAACATCTGAAACTGTTCATTTGAAGTAAAAACGTGATCTGATTCACCAAGAAGAGATGTGTAGACATAGATCCTGTCTTTCTATGAAGGCAGTTCCCAGAAATTGCTAGCAAAAGCTCAATGAGAATAGAAATATAGCAAACATGTTAATATACCATTAAATATACTTTGTGAAAAACTGTTTAAAAGACCCACATATGATTACACACTGCAATTAGTTGTTAAAACTCACATTTATGAAGAATCTAAATATATATATATCAAATTACAAGTAATAAAAGAAGTTTGAGAATTCTTGTTTTTTTCAGAATAATAACTTTTTCATTTGCATTTCATGTATAAGCTATTTTTATAAAGGTATTCAGTTTATTCCCAATATACTTGTGTTTAGGAATATTAATAATCTCTGTTTTTTGTTAATAAATTGGTTCTAGATTTTTCTCAGATGTTCTACTGGGACAATCAAGTAATCCCAAATAAAGGTAGGTAATTCATTAATTTTTATTATTTTTTATTTTTATTTTTTCTATTGTTGTTCAAGTACAGTTGTCTGCCTTTTCTTCTGACCATTCCCCCTGACCCATCCATTCCCCAGCCATCCCCACTGCCCCTCTCTTTCCATCCCCCCTTGGGGTGGGGGGATGTGTCCTTTATAGATGTTCCTGTTGTTCCTGTAATTCTGGCCAATCAAATCTCTTTAAATCTTTTTTTCTAATGATATCTTCCATATATAGAGTAGCAGACTCAACAATGAGTGTTCAACTTTTGTTCTTAATAGATTCCATGATAAACATAATTATTTCAGCCTTCATTTTCAGTAAAAAGTTTTAAGTTATATTACTTCTCTTGGTTCCCTAAAAGTTTTTACTTGAAAGACTACTGAAATTCATCAAATTCTCCTTATTACCTTTTTTGAGGTCATCATTCAAGTGAGTGTAGGTGTATCTATACAAGGTATCTATACCTTGGCCTTAAGGGATGCAAGATATTGGCTTTGTGCTATAATCCCTATTGTCTCTGGCCTCCTGAGCTGAAGAGAAAGAAAGTAAATGAATCAGCTAAGATCTCCCTTATCCAAATACTTGTGTAGTACAAGGAGAAACTCTGTACTCCAACCTCTGAATTTTATAAGAATCAAAACTAAATATGAGAAACGTTGTCAATAACAACACATTAAAGTGTCTAAGTACTAGAATTAAATTGTCGAATACTGTAGCCACTAGGTACATAATGCTATTAAGCACGTGAAATGTGGCTGCCGGGAGTGAGATTACATTTCATTTTAACTGATGAAAATGACTAAATTGTGATGCGCTTTAAGTGTAAAGCATACAGTCAGTTTAAAAAATAAGTTACCTTACTCTGACTGCTTTGACTCGGTTGGGAGTGGTCTTGCAAAGCAGAGTCACTGGTTCAACTCCCAGTCAGGGCACAAGCTTGGAAGTTCCATGTTCAATTCCCAGTCGGGGAGGGTCCAGAAGGCAACCAACTGATGCTTCTCTCTCACATAGATGTTTTTATCCCTATTTCTCGTCTGCTCTGTCTCTTTAAAAATAAATATATAAAATCTTTAAAAAATACTTTAAAAATAAGGCATGTTAATATTTACATTGACTGTGTATTAAAGTGATACTTTTTGTATAACTTGAGTTGCAGCTGGGATAATTGGTCAGTAGCCTTTAGAGAATTATTCCGAAATGAGAGTCTTAAAATAAGAGTGTAGAAATGCAAACTAATTCTCTTCCTGGCAACAAGGGAATATCATACTTAAAAAACAAACAAACAAATACAAAATCTCTTTGTGCAAAGCACTTGTAATATTATATAAAAATACAAAGATGTGCTTTTAAAAAGGCACCATTGAGCTGACAATGATATAAAGGAAATCTTTGTAGGCTCCAAAAAGTGAAAAAGCCCGAATTCAGAAATGTAAGCATGCCCTCCAACCAGCAGCAGTTCTATGAGCTTCTGTCACTCACTGATGACCTAGAAATTAGGTTTTAAATCCCTACAGGGAAACAGGAGGAAAAGCTTAAGGGCTTATGCAAGTTGGGAATTCAGATTAGAAACCTCTTTATAAATCCAAGAAAAATGAATCATCACTGAAAGTGAGAATTAAGGAAACAAATCACTCTAAAAGAAGACAGGAATGGGAGGAACCTATCGCTTTTTTTTTTTTTTTTTCCTTCTGGTCTGGCCCTTAAAGGACTAAGGAAAATAAACAACTTTCTACTAAGAGTTGCTAAACACATACTAGCCATAAACCAAGGTTGGGAAAAGACCTAAAATGCAAGTGTCATCAAACAGATTATTTAGTTTGCGATGGTTGCTGGTTAATAGTAACTCTAGTATTAGAGAGGACAGCAACAACAGGAATCTTCCCTCAGTCGCCGATTCTAGTATTTTTTATGAATTCATAATGAATCACTTTAAACTTAGGGGTTTGCAATATCAACATTTACTTCCCTCACAAATCTGCAATTTCGGCAGAATGTGTGACAACAGCTTGTTTCTGCTCTTCTGACATCAACAGGATCATGTCAAACACTGGAAGGCAAAGAATTCTGAAAGTAAACAATATTAATACAAATAGGTGCAAATCAACATATTTAAATACGTAAAAGGGCGTATTAGGTATACAATAGAATGAGTACATTAAATATGACCAGTCACTCTTGGTTTTAGCTCCAACATGTAAAAATTTTGGAAGTCATCACTTGCATTTTTTACAAGAAAGAAAAAAGATGAATAAACCAAAAAGCCATGAATTTTCTTGGATTTACCAAAGAAATGAGCCTTTGATACAAGCTGCTACACAGAAATCTAGAAAGACCTTCAAATATACAGAATATCAGCCGAGATTTGCATTTCTAGATTAGAAGCCATTGGAGTAAAAACTATCAGGGGCACTTAAACAGACATTTTGGCAAATTGTTTGAGGTTGATTGTGGACTAGCATGAGCCCAAGAAAATCTTGGGGCCTTCGTGTTGGGCCAGGCACAGTTTTGTGAGTTTTATCTACAGGAACTCCGCCAGGCTTGGACATTGAAGAACCAAGAAAGATTTCTTCCTGGATCTGGCAAGGTAATAGGAAAATCAACCACTGAGAAATAAACAAACACAAAACATTTCTTAGAATAAGAGAAAAATGAAAAAGTCTGTGTCAGAGCATTAATCCACCAGGGAACAGCATTTACCTGACTCTATTTACCTCTAGGCTAAGGGGGTAATAGAGGAAGCCCTTGTGAAAAAAAACACAACCTAATTTTATGCATATCTAAAATTCACAGATTTAGTCATGCCATTATAGACGTTCTCTACTTTATACCATCATATGAAAAGGGCTACAGTAAAATAGTAGTGGAGAGAAATGGAAGAGCTGCAAGACAGAGTTTATTGAAGGAGAAATTGAAGACAACAAAAAAATCAAAATGGAGGACATTGGAAAGCTTTTGATTCTCTGGCATGTGCTGGTAGCACCAACATTAAACCGTGTCCATCTCCTTGCTAGATTAACATAAAAAAAATGACACTAGAGGCTTACTTACCTGATTTCTGCCACTTAAGGCCCATTTACCTGATTTTCTGTTACCCAATTAATCATACCTGGCTTTCAACCAAAAGTAACTAGGTATGTTGAAAGGCAGAAAAGAAAAAAACAAAACAAAAACAATCTGAAACAACCGAACAAGCATTAGAATCAGATTCAGATATGACAAAGTGTTTGAAATATAAAATATTATAATGAATATGTCAACAGTCTTATTGAAAAGGCAGCTAATATTTAAAAAAAGAAAGTTAATGTAAGCTGAGAGATCCATGAATATTGTAAGGATAATATAAGTACATTATAAACAACTCTTAACAAATTAAACATAATGGAATGATTTCTTGAAAGATATAAACTACTGAAACTAACACAGGGGAAAGAGCTTATTTCAATAGGTGTATCTGTTAAAACTTAGAAATATTTAATAACCGCCCAAAAAAGAAAAAAAAAAAAAAAGCAGAACCAGATAGTTTAACTGGTGAACTCTACTGAAAGCTTGGTCAATCGCTGACAGCACTTCTTGACAAGTGTTATTCCAAAAACAGAAGCCAAGGAGATACTTCGGACCTCATTGAAGCAGGCCTGCATTACTCTAAAACCAAAACCAAATAACATAAAAAAGGAAAAGTAGAGACTAACATATTCTATGAACACAGTTGTGAAATCTTCAACAACAAAATTAGCAAATTGAGTCCAACGTGGCGCACGCAATACTGTAATATCCAACTCCGGCACTAACTGCCCGGTGTCAGCACGGACTCCACAGGTAATGGCATAGTCCCCAGCATGACTACTTGCAAGTTTAGGGCTCTCATGCCATCTTCACTTTCAACCAAATAGCTGCAAATTCTAGAATTTCTGTAATGTCATCAGATTTTATAATTTAGTATGAGAACACACAGAACTCAAAAAATGCTATGCCTTTAATTAGCCCTTTATTATCAAGGATTCATATTCGGTCAAGCTAATGATGTTGAGCATCTTTTCATATGACTCTGGGCCCTCTGTATGTCCTTTTTCGAGCAGTGTCTGTTCATGTCTTTTGTAGCCATCAGAAAGATGCAAATTAAAACCACAATGAGATACCACCTCACACCAGCCAGAATGGCCATCATCAACAAAGCAACAGATAACTGTTGGAGGGGATGTGGAGAAAAGGGAACCCTACTGTACTGTTGGTAGGAATGCAGACTGGGGCAGCCATTGTGGAAAACAGTATGGAACTGCCTCAGAAAAATGAAAATGGAACTGCCTTTCAACCCAGCAATTCCACTACTGGGATTATACCCTAAGAATCCTGAAAAACCAATTCAAAAGAACTTATGCACTCCAATGTTCATAGCAGCACAATTCACAATAGCCAAGTGCTGGAAACAACCTAAGTGCCCATCTACAAATGAATGGATCAAGAAACTATGGTACAT
>PVJI01012065.1:30660-53454 GCA_004026765.1 Micronycteris hirsuta | reverse complement strand
ATTATGTGTTCCAATATTTTTTCAATTCCTTGGATTTCTTCTTCTCCTTCTGGCAGTCCAATGATTCGCATGTTTGGACGTTTACAGATGTCCTGGAGGTTTCTGAGCCCCTCCTCCATTCTTTGAATTCTTGTTGCTTCCTTCTTTTCTGGTTGGATGTTTTTTTCTTTCTGCTGATCCACTCCTTTGATTTGAGTCCGAGTTTCCTTATCTCTATTGGTTCCCTGCAGATCTCTCCTCATCTGTTCAAGCAAGTTTGTTAATTTTTCATTGAATTCTGAAAGCATCCTTATTACCAGGAATTTGAACTGTGCATCTGATAGGTTGGCTATCTCTTGGTCGGTTAGCTCTGGGGTTTTGATATGTCCCTTTCTTTGGGCCATTTTTTTCCCCCTCGGTGAACCTGTTACTGTAAGGGGGGCGGAGTCTTGGGGATCCCCTGTGCAGGGAAGTTCCCGGTAGTTGTGCTGGGACCGAAGCCTCTGGGGACGGGGCCTGAGCGCACAATGGCGCCTTCTCCGCTCTCCGCACCCACACCGCCTCCTGCAAGCACTTCGGGCCCCTTTGCGCTGACTCTGGGGGTCACTCCAGGGTCGGTGGGAGCCGGGCGCAGACCGAGCTTCAGTCGGTCCCCGTCTGGGTATGCTTCAGCCCCGCGGAGACCACCCCTCCAACCGCGGACCTGCCGTCTGCTCACCTGCTCGCCGCGGGGTCGCCGAGCACTCTCCCTTCGCTCTGCACCTTCTGGTTCACCAAACTTGATGACTGTATCTTCTTTAATTCCTTGGTTGTCGGACTTCCTCTCAATATGATTTTCTGTCAGATCTGGCTGTGTTTGGATGTGTATATTTCTTTTCTTTCCCCTTGTTTGGTTGTGCGAGGCGGTACGGTGCATTCACCTATGCCGCCATCTTAGGAAGTCCCCCCAGAGGATCTTTTCTTAAACTCCAGGGCATTGGGTTTTAACTTTCCTCAGAATCCTGAATCACTTCAAGATATTTTGAGCTTTTGCAAGGTTAGCCTTTTAGCTTTATCTCAGGATTATTAGGATAGACAGCTTTTTCCCCACAGTTTTCAGGCACCTTCTACCCATCTGTGAATGAAGTCTCAGTTGGGGGTCATTTGGGTGTTTTGGTAACCTTTCTCACTAAAAGTCCCTTTTTCTCTGTCTCTGTTTTAGTTTCCCGTGGCTATTTTTAAAAGTCACCACAATCTTAGTGGGTTTACCAACACAAATTTAGTCTCCTACTGTTCTGCAGGGCAGAAGTCCGAAATCAGTTTCCCTCAGCAAAGTCGAGGTGTCCTTCTTGCCTTTGAAGGTGCCCTTTCTGACAGCAGGGCTGGTTCCTTCTGCACACTCTAGGGGGAATTCGATTCCATGTCTTTTTCAGCTTCTAGTGTCCACCTGCTTTCCTTGGCTTGTGGGCCCTTCATTCTCTGCTTCCATCACCATACGTCCTTCTCGTCGGACTCCTTCCGTGTGCCTCTTGTAAGGGCCCCTTTATTGATATCAGGTCCAGCCAAATGATCCAGGGTGATCCCCCCATCTCAAAATCTGTAGCTTTATCACATCTGCAAAATCTCTTTTGCCATACAAGGTAACATGTGCAGGTTCCAGAGACTCAATTGAGGATAGTTTTTGGAGGCTGTTATTCAGCCTGCCAGAGTCTCTTACCAGCTCACGAGTCCTTTGATGGGAGCAGTTCTTCTGATGACACACACGTGTTTCTGTGGTTGAAGGTTTGCAGACTTTTTCTGGAATGCATCTAAATGCTTTTGAATTTACCCCAGAGAATGATGCAAACAAGAAATTCAGTGATCTAAACTTAATATCACGATTTGTAGGAGTTTCTTAGGACTTGCTTGACAAGGAGAATGATGCTTGGCATAAAGATACCTTAGTAACATTAGAGAAAGAAAAAGCTTGTCTTAAAGAACTGGAGTGATTGACCTCAAGTGATCTCCTGCGATGTCTTATGCCACTACATACTGACTCTGTCTTCATTCAGGTTGTTTATATACATGGTTTAGCTTCCTACTAGACTGTAAGCTTCTTGGGGACAGAACCCTTTTCTGATTAATGAGGGTGTCTGGTAGAGCACATAGCACACCTGAAATATAAACAGATGCTTTACATGTATTTCCTTTTTGGATGCCACAGAAACCTGAGGCAAAGGCTCAGAGAAGATCGCTGCTAAGATCCAGTGCTGACACTCACCCCCTCCCCTGACCCCTGCTTGCATCTGCTCCATCACACCCCTCTTCACTGCTGCAGTGAAGCACGTGCTGAGTGAATAGTAATTATCACTTTGAAGCTAGCACAGTACCTTCACATACATCATCTCCTTAGATCCCCATAAAAATGGCAGGCAACTGTCAGCTACCTCTCTGTCTCAGAGATGAGCAAACAGGCTTGGAATGGAATGGTCAGCTGTGCTCATTTATTCACCCATTCACCCTTCAGTCATTACCCAGACATTCTCTCAACCTCCACGAGCTGTTGAGCCTGGGCTGGGCCTTGGGAAGCAGCGGTAGGTGGAGAGACAGGTCTGCTTCCTTACAGAGCTTAGGGTGCTGTGGGGAACACCGCATGACCTGGGCCGTGACAGTTCCAAGAGACAGTGTTTTGTAGGAACAGACAATAGGGGACCATTGAAATCTGAGATACCACCAAATGCTTCTCTGATCTGGGTCTATTAATCAATGTACTTTTGGTTTCCAGTGATAGCAACTCTATTCAGAATAGCTAAACCTTTCAGGCATCTGCTGGCTAACATTGCTGTAAAAAGAAATCTATGCATGTTAGTTAGCTTCTAGACTAGATCCAGAAGTTTGTAGGATGTTATTAGAACTCTGTGCTGGATTTGTTCTTCTTAGGTTGTCTGTCGCCCTGGTTATAAAGATGGCTACACAAGGCAGTGAGATGTTTTATTGTTCTTACTCTTAGAGACCCAGGAGAAAAGAAGACGATTCTTTTCTCCTAGATCCAGGGAACACAGTTCCTTAGGAGGACTCAGTTTGGCTCTGTTTAGACCACATGTCCAAGTATAACTGTGGCCCATGTTCAGGGTGCTGTGATTGGCTAGATGGGGTCATGTGGCTCCTCTCCCTTCTGTAGAGGAATAGACTTCCTGTTCTGGGAGGGACAGTTTTCTGAAAGGCAGATTTGCTGAGTAGATCACTTGAACAGATATTCCCTATAGGGTCGCATAGTTAGTACACCCAGTTAACATGTTGGTAAAAATCACCACAGTATGCAAAGTTATGCGATGAAAATCACAAGGTTTTGGGGGAAAATGGGGTTAGAGGCATCACAATCAAACTTCGTTTGTGACACAAAAATCAAAAGGAAGGAACTTGATGAAGAACACCTTTGTCCGTAAATAAGTGTGGGAATTTACCTTGAGGAAGATCTGAGGTTTGCTGTAGGAGATGACCAAGAGTAGGTTTCCTGCTCGTGAGTTACTGTGAAATGGTGGAAGGGGGTTATAGAAGCCTGCCATCCTTTGCGGCCTAAAGTTCTGGGGCATGTTTTTCTGCCTCTGAAAATAGGTCCTTTGAGACATGTGTTTATTGTCAATACTTGCTTTATGAAAGTTGAAAACTTTATCCGATATATAGCCTCTTTCAGTGACTTTCAATAGCACTGCTAGAAGTTCTTTTACAGTGTTCTCATCTGTATGTGTGGCTTCGCCCCACAGCTAAGGCTTTGGGACTTTATAGAGAGGTCTGAAACCGCCAAGCCTGCCGCTGCTGGGACGAAAAGGGCCGTGAGTGCAGGGCTTGGTGGGTCTTCTTACGCAGGCCGCGCCTCCTCTTCGATCACGAGCAAGGCTGTTTCCGATGTCTTGTCCTGTTTGCTATTAAATGTTGATGATCAATGATCTCTCCATTTATTCTCTTTCTTTCAAATGTGTGTTTCCTGAATTCACGCCAGCCAAAGTTGTTGCAGCCACGGACATCTCTCTTGTTCTCTGACCTCGTCTCTGATGGTCTGAGCCAGTGATGTCTTGTGTCCATGGCCTCAGAGAGGGTCGTGTTCTCTGGTTTCTTTCCAAATGCTCATTTCAGGCTTTTTGTCAGGACTTAAAATTTTCCTTTTGCACGCACTTCCCGACACTTTAAATAATCTAGATACTTCAATATAAGTAGATGTTAAATGTTTTTTTCATATGGACAAGTTCATAAATGTGAAAAAAAAGAAAAACACAGCATTGTTGGATAATGCCCACGGTGAGCTGGTTGCTGGTGGATGGGTAAGGTGCGTGCATTTTGTATCTTCTCGAGTGGCCGTGTTCCCCGGGATGCAGTGTTTGCCTCACCTTGTGTGGTGGTTTTGGTGGTCCAATTGTGCGTTTGCAAATGGTAAGTTCATGTTATAAAATTGCATATTGTTTCCTAATATGTCGATTGCATTACAGCGTCTCTACTTCTTCAAAACAAGCATTACAGAAAAACTGACTGTAATTGGAAGGGAAGGGAATAAAACCCAGACCCTCTGACGTTGCCACATTTTATCCTCCATAGCAGCGCTAACATTTGGAGTGTTTAATATATAAAGAAATGTATTTTTAACACCAAAATGCCAGAGCCCAACCATCTAATCTTGTTACCTGGGGAGGTTATAAGGCTATACATTTATTTTTAGGCTGTTGCAGCCATTGTTTAAAATGTATTTGGAACAGTTTGGCTTGGTTGATAGACCTATTTCATGGCATATTTAAAAATCACTTTCACTGTTTTGTAACCAAGTCTCTAACGGGTTTTCCTCCCTGAGCATTACTTCTTTTAAAAAACTCTACTTGATTCTGAAACATATTGCCAAGAGAGCTAAAATTTATGAACATCCTTTATAACCTCTGAAGAATTACACTCATAGAAGTTGTTAATTTAGACTTTGGCAATAGTCACTCAAAAATGAACCACATATTTTAAATATAAAATCTGCTGCTATTGAGAATTTCCAAAATAAAGTGCCAAAGAGTTTGAAGGCAGTTCCAAAAGAGGAGCTCTTAAAACAAATTGAACTTTTTGTGGGAGAAGTTGTATGGCAAGCTTTGTTGGAACACGCTTCTGTGATCTCTTTTGGAATGTATGTTTATTCTCACCATTGTATTATCTTCATGTGCATTTCCACAACTTTATTCCTGCCTGATAAAACGACCCAAAGTGGTAAAACTTGAGTGGTGGCTTCATATTTTAATCTTTTTTTGACATTTAGCCATGTCCAGCCTGGTGTTTGGTGCACAGTGAGCACTTGACTGATGTTTGGGTGAGTGGTTGGTCGGAAGGTTTTTGAGGCCTTCCTAGTGGTGTCTTATGCTTAGAGGTCACTCAGTAAAGATCCGATGCTATGAATCTTTGGTTTTACCCTTACTGTTGAGTGTTTACTCATTGTTGAATATGGTATTTTGCAAGTAGGTAGAATTCTACTGAAGCAAAGCAATCCTTACTGGGATAACTTTTTTCTTTTTTTTCTTTTGAATCTTGGTTGCAGAAATGTGAGCTTTATTATACACGTCAGTACATAGCAAATTTCCATTAACTGTTCCCACCAACTCTTGTCTCTTGTTTTACTTTATTATTTTCTTTTTATCTCCAAATTCCAGGATGTTTCCACTCCCACTGAAGATACTCTAAAATGCCTCCGTGTGCATGTATTCTTAAAAAATATACAGTGCTAGTTTTGAGAATGTGGGTTTTAATTTACATAAAATAATTTGCTATTATGTATCCTGTTTTTGTTCTTTTATTCTTTTAATCAAGACTGACTTTGAGATATGCCCATGTTATTGTTATAAACCTGGTGTGTTATTTCTGTTATTTCTGCACTGTTCTCCATCATAAGCATGCCATATTTTAAATTATCCATTTTCTTACTGATAGACATCTAGGTTGTCTCCAAATCACCATTGCCACAAAAATGCTGTGTTTGTTGACTGTCCTTGTACATGTCCCCTTGTAAACCTTCTAGGAGCCTATGTGAGAGATTCTATGGGCCACTTAATCAAATGTGAGACTTTTGAGTCATAGTGAATACTCATATCCACTTTATAAAATGGCCAGATTGACTTTTGGAACAACTGTACTAGTTTACACTTCCATTCTCAGTGCTGTCCTCTCATGTGTTTGCCAGCATTTGGTATGATGGGATTTTCCATATTAGCCTTTATAGTGGGTATGAAGGGTTATTATAGTATTAATTTTTTTTCTGATTAAGAGTAAATCTGAGCATGTTCCCATATTTAATGGGCACGCAGGTTTCCCCTTTTGTGAATTACCTATTCATATATTTAATAGTACATTTTTAAGAATTCCTAAAGGACATGTGAATTCACTGGGAAAAATAGCTATTTTTAGACTTGGAGGAATTCAGACACTAAAATAAATGTAGGTAATCTCTTGGGTCATTATGTCTAATTTTCTGTGCAGCAACAATGTAGAAAGGATTCTGGGCTCCCAGTTTCTCCATCTGATTATTGCATGGACGATTAGCTCACCGCACGCGCCCAGTTCTTTCCCCTGAACAACTGGACACTGTCCCTCATTGAAAAGACACTTGAGAGGCTTTGTGGCATTTGTAGTCATATTGTGTTGTCTACACAACTGAGTAAACTTTATGTATTCTGGCAGGATTTGATTTCAAATGCTTAGAAAAGGTTCTGTTTGTGGAGCCAATTAAAATAGGGACATGGGTAGTGTATTATTTTTCTTCCTCTGTCCTGGCACTGCTGTCACCGTTCTTGTATCTTAATTGGCTCTATTTGAAAGAAAATTTTGAAATCGCCCACCGCAGACTAAATGTACTTATCTATCCCTTGAATTTCCATCTGGTGCCTTTGCCGTGACTGCTGAGAATTGCTCGTTCTGCTGCTCTTTGGGAAATGAGGTGCAGTGGCATTTGAATGGATGAGAGCAGTACCACTTCAGATAAGGTGGCATTTTATAATGATGGGAGGCGTAATGTAGTTCCATCGGGTACAAAGGTGCAAACATGATTTCTAGAAATGCACAGATCAGTGTGAATGGTTTCCTCATTAACACCGATTTATAGCAATGATTCCTAAACTTTCTGTGTTCGCAAGACACTTTGCAATATAGAGATTATTTTCTGACCTGTCATTTGAAGGCATTAAAAGACCCCAAATGACTTTGAGCAAGATAACACTATGTGGTAGAATCAGCTTGACTTAGTGAAATGTCTCAGAGACTTTGTAAAAGCACCTGTAATTATCACACTGCTGACTCGCTCATTCTTCAGCCCAGTGCTGTAATTTGAGTATTAAGGCTCACCATTATATCTTCCTGTCTGTGTATTTCACATATAATCATGGAATGACTTTTAGCTTTTATTTTGTATTCAGCTTCCTTGAGAGGTAAAATGACACTTTCAATTCAATTAAATGATGGAATGTAAGACTTAGAAATAGACCTAAATATTATCTAGCTTGGTCTTGTTAGAGATGAGGAAACACTCAGAAAAACTAGGTTTCCTAAAAGTGAAGAATCAGTTTCAGTCAGTTTCTTAAGTTTTAGGAAACTCTCAAATGAGAATATATCTTCTTGATATAAACAGGTCATGGAGTCATTTGGGTCTTCTTTTTATTTTTTAATTTTTTATTGAATTTATTGGGGTGACATTGGTTAAAAAACTGAATAGATTTCAGGTGTACAATTCTGTAATACATTGTCTATATATTTTATTATGTGTTCACCACCCAAATAGGTCTTCTTATATCAGGGTTTTTTTGTTTTCGTTTTTTTTAAAATTCCCCTCTGTCACACAACCTAGCAAACCTTCAAATGAAAGGACATGGAAAGATGTGGCTCTTTGGTGTGATTCTTCGTCTTTGTCCAGATATTTTGTAAAATAAATTATAAACTAATAGATATTGTCAATGAATTATTCTAAATCTTTGTATTCTGTGGACTACTTGGTCATTAAGGTCAGACCAGCACATCATTCTAAATAAAGAAGGACCAAGAAATAACATAGCTAGTGGCTTACATTGCATACCACGATGCCCTGAGATTCCCTAATAGCTCACCTGAAATTGAGGTGCCGTGGAGAGAAAGGGCTGAGTGGATGGACAGGTAGGGGTCTAAAAGTAGTAACTCCAGGTTGTCCATGTTCATTTGAATCAGAGCCATGCCTTGTTATCTTTTTTTTTTCCAAATACGCATTTAAATTTCACAAAAGATTTTATTTTACAAAGAGTTTGTCTGCAACAAAAAAATTGAAAAACCATTGCTAACACTCATGTAGGGAGAAGGCAAGTTGAACAAGCAGGGACTAGTCATTATTATAAATACTATATTTATATGTAAATAAGTAGTGGTTTTAGCAGAGTAGTGAAAGTGGACCTCTTACATGGCAAGAGCTGTTATATGCGAGAATATCTTGCCCCTAAATGTCCTAGCGGGTAGAAGAAGGCCTTAAGTTTGACTCTTTGGAGAAACAATGCACCGGGGAATAGATGCCAGCTCCATGCAAGTAAGAAGTGTCTGAAACCAGAGGATTCAGCTCAGAGCAAGAAAAAGAGGTGGGAGAGAGGGAGAGGGAGAAAGACGGACCTTGACACCTCTCTGAGATGTATTACTTTTGTCATCTGAAAATTAGGGTATGCGTATCTCTAGTATCTATTTCTCTGAGGCATTTTGAAGATTAAATGATACAGTATATGTGAGTCATGTATATCAGTGCCCCTTGGTGCGAAAATAAAAGTACCACTCCCCAGTCTATTAAAGTGTGAAGAGGCAAAGTAGGACAAATAGGAGAAATTTCAACACAATCTAAAGGAGTTTTTAAGGGTTGGAGTGACTCAAAACATAAGTCGAAGGGCGGTTGACTTGACTTCAGAGATGTTTTCTCTGTTTTGAGCTGTTGCAGAAACCTAGAGCCATCTCCCAATCAGGTGACCTTTGGGGTAGGTCTCGGGGACAGAAAATCTAGGTGCTTGGTCACCGATTAGAATTAGTACAGAATTACTATATTCTTAAAAGTTAGAATCTAGAAAGGATTTTTCTTTTCATAGTCTCTGGAAACACAGCCACTGTGAAAATAGTCTGTGCTTGTTACGGTGGGAATTAATGGAACATGATGAAACTAAGCAACCTAGAATCAGACAGATTAATTTTTTCAGATTAATAATAATAATGCTTGTCATTATAGAATTAATTCATGCTGAAAGTAACATTGTGGCCGTATCAAATGTTTCCCTCTCTAGACCTCAGATTTCAGGAAGGTAAAAGCTAGAATAACACATTCTGTCCCTAGTGTGAAAATGAAGAGTATTAAGAACAATATTTTGAACAAAATGTGTGGTAGTGACAAAGCTACAGGAATCATCTACAGCCATAGACATGACATAGACAGAAGAAGCAAGAAAGTAGAACACGAAAGAGAGAGTCGATGTAGCACCATCTTTTGGCCTTGCCTCTTCATGGTGTTCTGTGGCTGTAGGCTGTGCTGTGATTTACTGTAGATCTTTGAGATATTTGCTGGTCTTGAGTATAGGCCACTGTGCTGGGGGCACCAGCCTCATTCCCTGCTCTGGAAAGACCCCCCAGTCTGGTGGGGGAAATGAACGACAAGCCATGTGCCATGTAGGGCTGGGTGCCATGCTTGCAGGAGTGCAGGATGCACTGGGAGCCTCTGACACCCCCCAGCCTTCAGAGTTGCACTAGGTTTCCTGCAGGGGGTCACATCCAAGCTGTTAACCTCAAAAAGGAATAGGAGTTAGCCTGGAACAAGCGGCGGGTTGGGAGTGGACAGGGTGACATTTCCAGGCATGTCTGAAGACTTGAGGTAGGAAGAGAGAGGGAAGAACTAAAAGCTATGGAATAGTGTTGTAGGGCCAGGGGCCAGAGAGGTTGCAAAGGTGAGCATGGTAGGCCGATGGCATTGCTAATGTTAAAGAGTTTGGGATTTGAGTGAGTAGTCACTGGGGTGAGGCGTGGGAGAGTCACGGCCAGCCTGGACTTTAGAAGGTCCACTAGGGCTACAGGTGGGAGAGACCAGCTGGAAGGCCGTTGTGGTAGTTGTGATGTGGCAGTGTCTCTGTAGGGCGGTGTTAAGAGTTTTAGGTTAAAAGGCCTTTGACAGTTAGAAAGATATACATGCATATCAGCACTAACAAGACAGCAGGATGAAATGAGTGAAATTGTACCTATTACTTTTAAGTCAGGTATTTTTAGTGCTCTCACCATTGTGAGATTTTTCATATGAATTCATTTCTTACTTAATATAGGATTCTGTTTTTCTCAATAATATTCGGGAGACTTAAGTTGCTGATGGGAATGTGAGAGGGCATATCCACTTTGGAGACCTATTTATTAGGACATAGTGAACTTGACATTGTGTATACCCCACATCCCCTATGTCTACTTCTGGCCCCCCTCTTCAGAGATGCTCTCACATGGTTTGCATAAGAGATTCAGTACTGGAGTATTCATAGTGATTCTGTTTGTGGTAATGAATGAAAGATTAATGAGTGGGAACCACCTACCAGGCCATGGTAGAGAAACTGATAAATAAATTGTGGTTTAGTCCCACTATAAAATGCTAAGAAATCTTGAAACGAATGAAGTGTAAGTAAAGATATAGATATCTATCCATGTGAACCAATTAAAAAAAACATAAATTTAAACCAAAAAGGGAATTCTCAAAAGAATATACTATAATACCACGAATGTAAATCTTCAGTTACACTTACCAGTGTACTTTATTACTCACAGGCAAACCTATGGTGAAAGTGCACCTACGAGTGAGAATGACTCAGGACAACTTCTTGGCCAATCTCTTTAAAAACATATCAGTCTGTAAATGGGAAGATAAATTCTGCCAGAGGATCAATAGAGCTGTAAATTTAGACCTCTTCAGTGTGAGAAATCTGTATGTTGCAGATATTACTGTGACTGCGGCTAGTTTCCATTTATTTAGTGCTCACCGTGTACTCCCGTTTGTGTGCTGGGCGGGCCCTTGGGGTGAGCAGAGGTCGCCACAGGGCGTGTGAGAGCTGCATTCGTCACCTACAGCAACACGTGTTTGAAGTGCGTGGCCATACTTTCTAGAACCATGCTACTCAGTGTGCGTTCAATGAAGGAAAAGGAGTGCGATGAGTGTTGCCTTTCTGAACAAAATGCAATGTTCCACCTGCAGTATTGTCTCTTTGTGGTCTGGGCTCGTTCTGTTGCAGGTGACGAAACTAAAGTCCCACTATAAGACAAAATGAGGATTTACCGGCGTGGCTCCTGAAACTTGGATGATGTTGTGTTAGGCGCGGCCAGCCCCAGACCCTGGTGCTCTGTCATTAGATCTGTCTCCCTGTTCCGTGTCACTCCCAGGCAGAACCCGCCCCAGGCCGGCTTGGCCACCCAAGCAGCTGGAGGCCATCTCTCTTGCATGAATGTCCCATCGCATTGGAATTGGGCTTTGGAATTGGGTTGCTGTGTGCCCTAAGCCCATTTCTGAAACAGTCCCTGTGGTGTAGAGGTTTCTTGGGGTCTTTGGTCAGGAAAAAGATGTTTAAATGAGGAAGGAACATTCTATTAAAGGGAAGGTGGAGTGGTGGTAGCAGGGGCCAGATCAGGGGGCACCGTGCCTTCTGTTGTCGTCTTTCTCCTTCACACACCTGAGGAGAGAGCGCAAGGAGTAGGCGATGCATGCTCTAAGCATCCCCGAGTTTTGCTGAAGCGTAATTGACTCCTAGACACGAATGACCTCTCCCTGGGGGAGGCTTTTCTTTCCCACACTAATATTCATCACCAGCAGCATTTGGCCGAATGAGAATTAGGGATGCCCCTCCAAGAAATGTACCTGAAATTGCCTTGTTCGATGACCGCTGAAAGATGAAACCCATGCTTTTCCACATGGAGAACACTTGCAATCTGAGCTAGTTCATTAGCTGCCTTAATTTGCACAGATACTGATGGAAGACGGGAGGACCCACCTCCACCGGAAAGCTGCCACCGCAGTGCTCACCCGAGTGGGAGTGGGCTTTGCCGTTCAAATCATGGTAATAACTTGTGCCAGTTCATGCAGGTTTGCATTGCTTGGGTATTCTGTGCCCGGCTCTTGACAAGGCCTGGATAACATTTAAATCAGACTCTAAGTGTAATTAAGTACTATCCTCAGCACATCTCTCCTTTTAGGACATTTTTGCTCACCATGATTTAGAGCATAACAATTGGGTGCGATTAAAGCAACAAATTGTGCCTATAAAACAAATCCCTGAAAATAGCAAGGGACTATAAAATTTTATAAAGGGAATATTGCACGTGCCTCCAATCCGATACAACTTTTGTGAGCTGGGAGATGAACTGTGAAATAAAAGTAAGCGGATACAGTATGTGGCACATCCAGACTATAAATTGCATATTACTGTTTGGTATACCCTTTATGTCCCCCCTCCCCAAGTGACTCCTTCACACCTTGAGAGTACCCCATGCAGCTCGCAATTAATTACACGGTGCCACTCTGTCCGGGGAAGGAATTTGGGAGACAGTATTGTCATACCATAGTGTGAGGTCTTTGGGGGAGTTCTGTGTTTCTTGCAGTTGCCACTTCGGTGTCCTTATTTACTGGCTTCATGTTTATGTCCTGCCCGTTGTGAAGGATGAAACCGGTTTCCAAGGCTCTTGAAAGCGATCTGCTTTTTGCTTCAAGTTTCAGGGTTTTATAGTGGCATGGCACTTTAACGCTCATCTGCTCCAGGACCTCCTTTTAAAAATAAGCCAGCGGAGGCTGTAAGCCTTAAGTGGCTTGCTTAGGTTCACTTAGTGAAGTAGGGGCACGCTGGGTTCGCCTTCAGGGTTAAGCATGCCTCATTTGTCCCTTTGCCCGAAAATTTTAACGTTCCTTCTCCTGTTAAAACTGAAATAATATATAGGTGTTTTCCCTGATTAAAATAACAGAAGATGCTCTTTTAGAACATGTAGGAAATTCAAAAAGTATTTTGGTAAATTTTAATTCAAAATACGTTAGCCCAGCTGGTGTAGCTCAGTGGATTGAGTGTGGGCTGGGAACCAAGGGGTCCTGGTTCGATTCCCAGTCAGGGCACATGCCTGGGTTGCAGGCCAGGTCCCCAGTGAGGGCCATGTGAGAGGCAACCATACATTGCTCTTTCTCCCTCTCTTTCTCCTTCCCTTCTCTTCTCTCTAAAAATAAGTAAATAAAATCTTAAAAAAAAAACTTTAGAACACAGGCAATTCAAAAAGTATTTTGAATTAGATTAGAAAAATTTACTGATACTCTCACCAACCAAGGATTACTACTTTTAACATTACACACACACACACACACACACACACACACACACACACACACACATCCATCCTTCTAGCCTTTTAACTTCATTTATGAAGAAAGGAATGCAGGTAGAACTATTTACTCTGAAAATTAGGGGAAAGGAGGAGGGGAGGGGAGAGGATGCAAATAACTGTAATTGAACAAAAAATAAAATAAAATAAAGAATATTCTGTTTTATTCACTTAATACATTTGTTGGGAAGATTTCTTTACATGATGAAATATTCTCTCAAAAGCATGATTTTTAGTAATTTTGTTGGTTCAAAATAATATGGCTGCTTAATAATTTCATTATTTCACTATTGTTCTGTTACTGGTCCCTTTTTCCTTGGGTCTGTATACTTTGGACTATTAAAAGTAAAAAATGACTTGGAGAGACATGAAAAGTGACAGAATATTGATGGAACATAAATCTTTTTAATGTTTCATATCTAGGGGTTCTTTTATCTGAACAATTGAATCAAGTTTTATGTGATAATATCCAAGTTTCTCACATTAGATAAGGTTTGATAATATTATTTCTATGTCAGTGTGGATTTATAAGTTAGATTTTTTAATAATTTGAATTTGCTCTCCTTCTAAATGTATGCTAGCTTATAGATAATCAGTCTGCATAACTTTAAAATACTGTCTATCACTAGGTCTTCTATAGCATCTATTCATTGATTCATCTATTCTTTCGTTCAAATCCTTACCTGCTAAGCCTATGCCACGCACCACAGTGCTGAGAGAATAGAACGATGAAAATGGCATAGTCCTTGCCTTCAAGGGGCTTTCGCTGTAATTGAAGAGGCAGGTAAGTGAGCCATTCACCACTATAAGGCAGAACATCCTGTGGGATAATGGGAAGGCATGGTTTCAGAGCCTGAAGATGAAAGGGCATTTAAAATTATTTTTTAAATTTATTGGGACATTAGTTAGTAAAATTACATAGATTTCAACTGGATAATTCTGTGATACATGATCTGTGTATTGTATTGTGTGGACACTAACAAGTGCCAAATCTCCTTTTATCAGCACACATTTCACCCCTCCACCCTTATTATCTGCACCACCTCCCGTTTCCTCTGGTAACTGCCAGATTATTGTCTGTCTGTGAGTTTCTGTTTGTTTGTCTTGTCTGTTCATTTCTTGCTTTTAGTTTTATATCCCACATGAGTGAAGTCATATGGTTCTTGACTTTTTCTGTCTGACTTATTTCACTTAGTGAGATATTCGCAAGACCCATCTGTGTTGTCACATTAAGGCCGTATTTCACCTTTTCTTATGGCTGAGTCACATTCCGTTGTATACAGTGAGCAGAAAACAGCCCAGGCCAGTTGAACAGCACAAACTCAAAAGAGTAGAAATACCAGGAATGGTGGAGGAATGCGAGTGTGATTAAAGAGAGGAGAGTGCAGATGAAGGGAAAAGAGAAGAGACGTAAGATTACAAAGGGGGACATGCTACTTTTATTTGCCATAGTTAAAGAGATAAATACTGTTTTTTCCTGATTCTGCTGCTGTCAATAATTCAGTTGAGCAACTAGAGATTATCAAGGCTGTAAAATGAGCTGGACATGAGGGAGCGTTAGGTTCTGGTCTTTTCATGTTATGTCATGTTCTATAATAATGTTTCTTGATCTTCGTGTTTTGAATGTAGGCACTGTTTCTCAAAGGCGAAAAGAAAGTAGCAGAGTAAAGATGGAGCATGTGCACAGTAGTTAGATGCTGCTGCTGAACAGAGTGTTAGCACCGTTGGAGTTTGCATTGGAGACATTGTGCAATTTAGGCTTCCTTCTCTCACAGTTAGACAGCATAAACGTTTTTTTGTAGTATAGTTAATATTTTTACTGTTGTTCAGGTGCATTTGTCTCCATTTTCCCACCACCACTTTCCCTTGCCTCACTCCTTCCCACCTCCCACCCTCAATCCTACCCCCCTTTAGAGTAATACTGAAGTTAGTTAAATTAATGGAGACTCTCCGAAATTATTATTGAAAGAGAAATGCAGCTTTATTACTTTCATATACATAATTTGAATTATGCTAATAAAGGATTGCCTAATAGGCACCCTCATGAACTTGCTTCAGTAAATACATGAAAATAATTAGTAATTAGAATAATAATTTTATGCAAATGAAAGCTGACAAAGTTGTTAAATGCTTGAAGATAGTTTGTTTTCTGGATAAAAATGCCTCTTAAAGTTAGTTACACAAATACTGATTCTTGCATTTGCATAGGGCTTTCTCATTTTTCAAAGTATAATACTTCAGAAAACATCTCATTTGGTCCTCACAATTAACCTTATGAAGTATGTTAGGATTTCCTCGTCCCATTTTATATATAACAAATCGGAGCTGCATAGAAGTTAAGTGATTTGCTGTGGTCACAGAGTCAGGGCCCTTCATTATTAGTCTGTTGTTCTGTATGCAAGGTCGTGCTATCAATTCTTGGTATGTCCTCTTTTTCCATTAGCTGTAGTGCAGATGACCTTTAGTACCACGTGTTCTCAACTTTGCACAAATCTGGGGAGCAGTAAGGAATAAGGAAACAATTATATTTCTGAAACCAACATTACATTATGATTGCCTCAATAAACCCATAAAATGCAAATGCTGAAAATACAACCTTATTATGTTTCTAGGATTATAGTGAAATTTTCCAGTTTTAGAAGGTATCACCATAGGTAGTTATTAGCAAGACGGGAACGCTTTAATTACAGAAAGAAGACCATATCATTTAAAAATTTGGGAAGTCTTCCAAAATAATTATGTTTGCTAAGAATAGACCCCAGAAAGAAAGAGATGATTTTATATTCTAACTATTGGCAGCTTTCATAAATGAATGTGGAAAAGTTAAACTTTGAGTGGATTGCCACAATTTCTGGCTCTTCATTAGATATTTGTGTGGAGATTATGACCAGATCCATTATGGAAAGGTTAAGCAATTTTAAGAGACTCTTAAAATTGCTGTTTTAAAATCATTTCTGTAAATATAATGACACATATGTATCAAAGTCATTATATATATTTTAGTAAAAACTTCTATCTCATTCTGAATATGTAGGTCTGGAAAAAAACCTAAAAAAAAAAAGAAATTCTAAGCCCTAAGAACAGGAGCAACCTGGAACATCATTGTGTTACTTCCTCATTACATTCTGGAATTGGTGTGAAAGTCCTCTGCTCCCAGGTCTGTGCATCAAGATTACTTGCTGGCAATAATCGGTGCACTTTCTTGTTTCTCTGTACCTTTTATATAAAAGCCTGTGACATGCATACTCCATGCAACATTGTATTTAGGCTGCAATACATTGATTTTACAGTATTTTAGGTAGTGTTATAAATTCCTTTGCACTGCGCGAAGCTCTTCCCAGCACTTAATATAAGACATTCCCAACTATGTGCCTCCCCTGACAACTTTGGAAGGAACTGATGGCACTCATTATGTTTTACAGTGAACAAAAATATAATGAGGGTTCTGGCTAGGGTGGAGTGACTTGTGGTGGAATAACGCTCCTGGAGAGAACAACTACAAAACATGGAGAGTCATTTAAAAAGTTCTGCTTTAATGCATCAGGAATTGTTGATGTAATGAGAACTAGACTGGTTAAATTTTTAGAGATTGGAAATCCATGGAAAGCTGAACTGAAGATCAGTCTCTTTTTTTCCCCCTGGGAACTTTGCTACTTCTGCGCATGGGCAGAAAGCAGAGAAGGGGGCACTGCCCGAGCAGAGGGTCTCTGTCAAGAGATAGAGAAACTGACACAACATTTGGTGGTCTCATGAAGAGGACTGAAAAAAAATTGTGACTTGAGGAATCTTAAAACAGGTTGTTCTTTCCTCAAGACACTTGCTGAATTTTTAAGTGAGTGAAGAGGGAAGGGGGAAAAAAAGAAAGAAAAAGCCAAGTTAAAACTTCCAGAAAGTAGTGTTAAAAAAACAAATATCAGTGTTCAGGCATTGCTAGAATAATGAGCCTGGTGACCGTACTAGACGTTATGTGGGAAGCGGTGCGAGACGACATCCCCGGGGGAGGGGGCAGCTTCTGGAGGTAGACTGTGCCTCCCTGAGACTGCAGTGCTCCTCCAAGCAGATGCGTGTTTGCCTGGGGAAAGGGGATCAACTATGACTCATTCTGCCCAGCAGGAGAAAGGTTAAAGTGGTTTGGAGGAAGATAATATATTCTGGAACCTCTACAATTTTTAACACAATATCTGATGTTAGATTCAATATTACCGATGGAAAAACAAGAAAAAAAAACTGTCAGTAGAATATATTCACAGGTGGTCTGGAAATTGATGTTAAAAGACAATAATTTTAAAATGGCTATGATTAAGAACATAGAGTTAATGAATAGCCATGGATAAGGCATGGATATTCTACCACAGAAGCAAAATCTATAGAATGAATCGAATAGAAACTGGAGAATCAAACAATACAATATCTTAAGTTAATTACTCAGTAAATACATTTGACAGCAGAAGTCAGGAACAATAAACTGATAGCTTAATAGAACCTGCCCAACCGAAGCACAGATAGGAAATAAAAGAATGTAAAATAGGTAAAGGAGGATCACAAATCTGGAATATAACTATCTAACATACAAGTAATTGGAATATCAGAAGAAAAACAGTTTGTAGAAGAACTGATATTCAAAGAAATAATGGCTATTATATTCTAAATATGATAAAAGATATCAACCCACAAATTCCATAAGCTCTATGAAAACAAGTAGAATAATTACAAAGAAAATAAAGCATACACACATGAGGGTAAAGCTGATGAGAACCAAAGACGAGAACATTTTAAAAGTAGCCGGAGGTGGGGCAAAAACCAGACTGAGTAAAATAAGACTTCTTTTAAAAGTAGCAACAATAGTACAGCTGACTTCTTAACAAGAACAATAGAAGATAATAGAATTACATCTTAAAAGTAATGAAGGAAAGTAACTACCAACCTGGAATTCTTTACCTAGTGCAAATGAGGGTGAAGTAAGACTCTTTTCCAAAAGGAATAAATAAACCTGTCTTTCTGTGCAAGTGACAATGATCTGCATAAAAAAGTGTGTGTGGGGGGGGCATTTTAGACAAACAAAAACTGAAAGAATGTATCACTGGCAGAGTGTTGTACTAAAAATAATCTCAAGTGTGTGCTCTTCACAATAGACTCATTTTAAATATTCCGGTATAGAAATATTAAAAGCAAAAGGATGGAAAAAGAACCATGCAAACAGTGAGCAAAATAAAGCTGCTGGAGTTTTTTAGTAACCAGAAACGTAGATTCTAAGGCAACAGGCATACTCAGGTAAACAGGAGTAATACATAAAGAAGATTTCACAGTCCTAAATTTGAATGCACCTGGTACCATTGTTTTAAAACATTTAAAGCAATCAATAACAAAAACATAAGGACAAAAGTCACTTGAACACACCTTTTCTATAATTGAGAGAACAGGCATGCTCAGATCAACACAGATATGGAAGATCTGAACAATGTATTTAACAAATATGACCTAATTAATAGATGTAGGGCATTGCACTCAGCCATGGCAGAAATCACACTTTTCCAGGTGCATATGAATCATTACCAAAACCGACCATAGGCGGGTTTATAAAGTCCCATCAAATATCAAAAGATTTAAGTCATTTATATTATATTATCTGACTATAAAGAATTAAGGACAAATTAAAAACCCAAAAGATAAATACAAAAACACAAATTGCTTATAAATTAACATTCTCTAAAAAAATCTGTGTGTTAGAGAAGATATCTCATTGGTAATTAAAAAGCTTTTGATCTGAATTTGAGTGAAGCCGTGACTTACCAAAATTTATGGGATGCTGTTTCATTGTGATTTTTAAACCTTTGCTATCACACATATGTGGTACACATGTTCATTCCAGAAAAATATGAAGCAATTTGTAGAGGAAACAAGGAAGAAATTCATGCAAGTACTGTGTTTAAACATTAGTTTGTCTTTTCCTTTGTTTTTCCAGGTAATTTCCTGAATGATTTTTAGATGTTGCTTTACTTTCCATAGTTAAGATACTTCTTAATGTTCATTTGGTGGACAAGTTACGATTCCAGTTTTGTACTTCATTATGATTCAAGGAACTCAGACCTCTCTGTGCAAATATCTTTCCATATATTACCTCTTTTCATATGTGAAATGAGCATCGCATGATTCACATATCTGTTTGATCCATTTTTATACTAAAAGGTTTAGAATTGAGACTTGAACAATTGTCTTAATATCGACGTTAAACATCATCTCTTTTATCCCAACAATAATCACTAATTTTTTTCTCCTACCTTAAGCCAATATAAGTGAATACTATTAGATGCTCACAAAATATGCAATCCCAACCAAATGCATTGTTTTCTTCATTACAGCGGTAGAATTGCTTCTTTTCTGCTTCCTTCTTACTTCCTGCAAAGGACAATAACAGCAGGCCGCTTTTATTTCATTACCTCCTTCTGCCTCCCATACCCACAACATAACTCTCTTCAAATGCTTTTATCTTCTCCTTATTTCTATCTCCTATTTATGTGTTTTCCCTGGGGTGGTTTAAGAAAAAGCATCTCCTTTGTAGGTGCCTGCTGTGCTTCCTTAAGTCTTTACTTAGCACCCATATTACACATTCCCAGGGAGCCTGTGCATTAAGTTTCATTGCACAATTCTGTATCCCTTTCATTCATCTCCCCTAATTTTTTTTTTAAACTCAGTTTGGGATCATGTATCGTTTATTTGGAGTGTTTTTTTTTTCAACTGTTTCTTTCAGATTAGGCAAGTGTATCATACGCTTTCTCAGTTACTGCAAGTCCTAGATTATTTTTTTCTTTCACTCTAGTGAATTATATCTTGGCTGGTAGCAGATTTTTGAGTTGTAAAGCTTTTATGAATGTAATCTGTAGATGCTTTGGTTTCCAGTACTGGAGACGAGAAGTCTGATGCCTCCCTGGTTTTTATTTTCTTTGTAGTTAAACTTGTTCTTTTGCCTGACTGCTTATAACTTTTTTTTTAAATCCTAAAAATGTCATTAATTTTTCCCAAATATGCCTGGGATAGTGTCTATCTCTGTCTCTCTCTCTCTTTTGGTTAATGTCTTTTTTTTTTTTTTAATCGGGAATTCACAAGTTCTTTCAATATTCAGGTTCAGATTTTTTCTCAGTTCAGGGGAGTTTTTTCTTTTAGCATTGTTTCCTAGGCAATGTATTGTTGACTTTTCTCTCTCTGTTTCTTTTACTCCTTTTGTTTTATGTTGAGTCTGTCATCTTAGTCTCTTAGTGTTTTCCTTTATGATTTCTATGTTTTTCTTTTTGTTTTGTGCTTTGAGATATTTACTATATTTGATCTTTCACACCACTAATTGCCACCTTAATTGTGAACTCATTCTCATTTTTAATTCACTTACTGAGTTTTTTTTTAAATTATTTTATTGTTGTTCACCTACAGTTGTCTGCATTTACCCCCTCACTTACTGAGTTTTATAGTTCAAAAATTTTGTCTTTAATTTCCAGAGCGTTTTGAGAATTGCTTTTTTAACTTTGTCATTCAGCTGCTCACTTCTGTGTTCCAGGAGTGCGGGTGTACTGGGCCCAGTCCTCTGGCTGCTTGGCCTCCCAAGAAGGGAAAGTATTTTTCTCTATTGACTCACTGAGACCCAAGTTTAGTTGTTGGAATATTCTTAAATATGGAAGTCCTACAGTTGGTGAAAGACAAAGAGATTTCTCACATTGTGCGTTTGGAACTGAGGTCAGGCTGTTAAACCTTTCTTCCCACAATAATGGGAAACCACTTCACAATCTGGTCTCCCTCCATGCTCCAAACCATGAGAGTGGAGAAGATATAACACTCATTCAGCTACCGCCTGGACAGAGCTCAGGGAGACTCAGCATTCTCAAGAAGAATTGAGTTGAATTCCTCTGCCCCTGCTCTGCTGGGCTCTGTAGCTCTAGAATTACCACACCTTACATAGGGTTCAAACTCTGTGGCCCATGTACAGAATTCTTTTCAAGTTCTCTCCGCATGGACTTGAGTAGATTCTGAGTCCCACTAGACATCACATAGCGGCTGTCAACTTTGGAGAGGCAGATGGCTGAGCTGATGGAAGAGGACAAATATTATAGGTCATGTTTTTAGAAAACTTTCTCAGTTCATTTATAATAATTATAGCAGCAGCAGCAGTAGTAGTGATAATAATAATATTTAACTGGTTGTAAGTTATCACATTTTGCCTGCCATGGATTCCATTACTTGGATGGTAACCTAGAAGTGAGGGGAAAGAATTCTGGAGGCTTGGATTAAGTAGTGACTCTGATATTAATTAATACTGAAATATTCAATAGGTGATTTAACCCCTCCATGCCTGTTGCTTGTGTAGAAAATCAGCATAATTGTAATAATGCCCTTTTGCAATTGCTTTACCAAGAGGGCTGGTCAAGGAGTCCCTGCTTGTAGTATTTGACCTTGTTTCCCCAGGTACAGGGGACCTGGTGGGCTCGGGGGTAGATAGTTGACCCAAGCTGGGTCAGATGCAAGGGCTTTGCTCAGAATTGGGTATTTAGAGAATCTTTACAGTCCCAGCAGGCTACATGGACCGAGGGAAGGCTCATGTAGATGCTAAGGGTCTGTTGTGGGTCAGTCAGCCATGTCAGCCTTCTACTAAGAGAAGCCAGAGTGCCCATTGACACAGAGAAGAGACCAGGTGAGTCCCAGATGGAGAGAGTGATATGGGGAGAGAAATTGCTTGGGTTTCTGATGGTTTTCCAGTTTCTGGCTTATCTTCCTCCATAGATTTGACTGGATTTTCTCTCCTCGGTATTCAGGAGTTTGCTTCTAGATTCGTAACAAATTTTTGCCTATTTCTTGTGTGCTTTAGTTAGTTTGGGTGAGTTTCTGTTGCAAACAACTGTAGGATTGCTAAGACACTTATCTTTATTACTGGTTAAGTGAGTATATATAGAAAATGAGGATGGAAAAATGTCTTGGAAAGTGAATAGCACCATACAGACAGAGCTTCATATTGCCTTGCTGGCCAAAGACAATATACACATATGTCTTTAATTTAGGTGTATGCTTTGTGTGTATTTAATTAGTAAGTTAATTAATTAGCTAATTAGTTAATCAACTAATTAATTAAATTGTCCATGCATGCACTTTAGTAGCTTCTATACTTGAAACCAGGGCTCTTATTCTTGTATCTAAGGCATTCCAGTCAGAAGTTAGAACATTTTTTTTCTTTATTTTATTGATTATGCAGTTGTCCCACTCTTCCCCCCTTCTTGCCCCCCACCCCCTTACCCCCGCCTTTCCCCACCCTTTAGTTTTGTCCATAGGTCATACACATAAGTCCTTCTGCTTCTGCACTTCCTATACTATTCTTAACCTCCCCCTGTCTGTTGTCTACCTACCATTTATGCTACTTATTCTGTGCCCCATTCCCACCCTCTCCCCCTACCACTCCCCTGTTGATATTCCTCCATACCTTATATAACTCCCTTTAAC
>PVJI01012065.1:0-30560 GCA_004026765.1 Micronycteris hirsuta | reverse complement strand
AATGTAGGTCCTTGCCTTTCATGACTTGGAATACTTCTCTCCAGCCCCTTCTTGCCTGTAAGGTCTCTTTTGAGAAATCCGCTGACAGTCTTATGGGAATTCCTTTGTAGGTAACTGTCCCCTTTTCACTTGCTGCTTCTAAGATTCTCTCCTTATTTTTAATCTTGGGTAATGTAATTATGATGTGTCTTGGTGTGTTCCTCTTTGGTTCCAAGTTCTTTGGGACTCTCTGAGCTTCCTGGACTTCCCAAAAGTCTATTTCCTTCACCAGCTTTGGGAAATTCTCCATCATTATGTGTTCAAATAAGTTTTCAATTCCTTGGATTTCTTCTTCTTTTTCTGGCAGCCCTGTGATCTGTGTATGTTGGGCCGTTTACAGATGTCCTGGAGGTTTCTGAGCCCCTCCTCTGTTTTTTGAATTCTTGTTTCTTCATTCTTTTCTAGTTGGATGTTTTTCCCTTTCTGCTAGTCCACTCTGTTGATTTGAGTCCCAGTTGCCTTCTTATCCCTATTATTGGTTCCCTGCAGATCTCTCCTCATTTGTTCAAGCAATTTTGATAATTTTTCATCGAATTCTGTGAGCATCTTGATTACTAGGGTTTTGAACTGTGCATCTGATAGGTTGTCTATCTCTTGGTCAGTTAGTTCTGGAGCTTTGATCTGTTCTTTTCTTTGGGCCATATTTTTCCTCGGTGAGGCTGTTACTGTAAGGAGGGCGGAGCCTTGGGGTTCACCTGGGCAGGGAAGCTCACGTTCGTTGTGCTGTGACATAACCTGTAGGGGTGGGACCTGAGAGCACAATGGCGCCTGCTCTGCTCTCCGCACCCACACCGCCTCCCGCAAGCAATTTGAGCCCCTCTGCGCGGGCTTCAGGGGTCACTCCGGGGTCGGTGGACGGGCTGCACAGCTCCAATCCTCCTTGGGTCTCCCCAGCGAACTCTCCTGTGAGGCCGGGAGTTCCTCCCGCCGCCGACTCCACCCCCACAGGTGCTCTCAATCTGCGCTGATGGGTTGTGCCCTGCTTTCTCTCCTGGTTTGTCTGCACTCGAATGCGGACCTACCAGGTCCACCAGTCTCGGCCCTGCTGGGTCCGGATGAGCTGGGTGCTGGCTGTGCTTTGGTCAGGCACCCCCGTCTCGGTGTGCTGCAGCCCCACGGGAACCGCCCCTCCAACCGTGGTCCTGCCTTCTGCTCACCAGCTCGCCACAGAGTCCCCAAGTGCTCTCCCTCCGCCCTGTTCCTCCCGGCTCACCAGACTGGATGAATGTATCTTCTTTAATTCCTTGGTTGTCGGACTTCCTCTCAATTTGATTTTCTGTCAGATATGGCTGTTTTTGTTTAGCTAAATTTCTGTTTTTTTCCTTGTTTGGCTGTGCAAGGAGGCACTGTGCGTTCACCTATGCCTGCATCTTGTCGGAAGTCTCAGAAGTTAGAACATTTTTAAGCAACTAACTGAGATGGATTTTGGCTACATTTTGGAACCAGTCTCCTCTTTTTCTTTCCTGTGTTTCTTGACTTAGAGCTAAGGTGGGGAAAGAGATAAGCCCACATGCTGGCCCTTTGAGGTCCAGCCTCCATCTTCTGCTTCTCATAGGTATTTTCTGTCTGAGGAATCTATCTCCAGTGGGGGATTGGTGTGTTTTTCCATAAAGGCAAGCATGTCGTAGGGAAATAAGTAGTTACAGCTTTGACAGTTTCTTCTAAACTCATATCCTAGGAAAGCAAACATCATAAAATTTGTTTCCTCAAAAGTTGCTACATTAGGGCCCACAGGCAATGAAAAAGCCAGAAATAATCCCTTCTTCTTGCTGCTCTTTTCAGTCATTCATCCAAGATGAAGGCGGGAAAAATCATCATGTCTCAAGTTGTATCTGTCAGTGTCCAATCAGGAAAACAGAGACTGCTCGATGCATTTCAGCAGAAGGGCTTTACTGATACAGGGAACTCACTAGGTAGGTGACAGAAAAGCTGACAGAGCAACCAGAGGTGTGAGGCCACCCAGGGATTGATAGGAATTGTGAGGAGACACAGGAGGGTATTATCACATCCCAGAGGCCAGAGCCATCAGACCGGATGAGCGTGGGCCTGGCTGCCCAGCGGGAGTTTGGACTGTGGAGAGAAGGGCTCTCTGGCCTATGAGGGACATGTGCCTCTGCCAGCCAAGAGACGGTACCCAAGGCAGAGTGAGGAACATGAACACTCTGACTTCTCCCCTTCTCCCATGCTCCAGCCTCTCACTGAATAAGCCTGCCCCAAAGGCAGTCGCCAAAGGAGCCTGGGAGATGCAATTCCCTGAGATGCGGAGCAGGGCGGGGATGGGAAATGGATCTGAGGGCTAGCAGGCCGACTCTACTGTATAGCTCATGGAATTTTCGAACTCTTCATCATCTCTGAGTATTCCTATCTATATTTTCTCAAGCTCAATTCAGGAGGAAAATTTTAGCTTGGGCAGTGTTTTCAGCAGGTGATGGAAACATAGAAAATACAAAGGTCTGTCCAGAAAGCATCCAGCCATGTAATATGAAAAACAGAGACATTTATTGAAAAATACATGTTTCTTTTTTTCTTTTTCTGAGACTTCAAAGTTTATTGGAATGGAAAACAGCTTTCCCTGACTTAATTCCTGTCACTTGTCCATTGGTCCTGGTGTTTTAGCTCTTAACCATGTTCTATCTTGTCCATTTAAATCCCTGCAAAAATAAACCATAGTGTATGTCAGTATACAAGAAACCGTGTTTGGGATCATTATAACCTTTAGTTGCTTTTGCTTCCACAGTAAGACAGTACGTTCTTTGAAGGCAGGGGCAGTCTCCAGTATGTTCGGTGAGCTTTCTAGAAAAATAGTGGGATCCACTCACGTTTTAATTCCTCTAATGCTCCAGCTGTGGTTAAATCTTGGGCTTGAATCTTGGGTCAGCCAGTAGGTTTTGTGTGTAAAAATTAAAACAAACCCAAGTTGCCAAGCTGGCAGTGAATTGTGTTTCTTATAATAGAACTATTATCCATTGCATGAGATAAATCCATGCATTCTGTAGAACACTCCCTTTGAATTTCATAGATTATTTTTCCAAGAACAGCCTATAAAATATTTCTTGGTCATTTCAAACATTTTTTTTTCCAAAAGAAAAGGTTCCATTGTTTTTTGATACAATGCATTTGGTATATTCCTATGAGAGTCAGCTTTAGTCTATTTGTTGGTAGTGGAAGACGTTGGTTTAGAACCTTTGGAATATCACATGCCGCTCCAAAAGACCCTTTCGATGGAGAGAAGATAGTTTTCTTTTCTTCCCCCTTAGGCTTATTTTAGGGTTGGTGTGGGAAGGGTACCATGCAGCAAAGACAGGTAAATAGGAAAAGAAGCTGCACTTGTTATTAGGGACAAAAACAGTATCTCGTAGTAGTGGGAGGCTGGCTCTTAGGAAGTATATTAACTGAACTTGCTGTGTCAGCAACCCGATAAAAAATAAACTTCAGAAGAAATGAACCTGCCTTTGGCACTTGGGGTGCCTCTAGGGGTGCTGGGGTTCTGTCCTGTTTCACACTTCTATTTTCTTGCCTTGCGTGTCAGACCACTCACCCACGGGCTTCACTGTTTCCCTTCCAAGAGAGAACTGACCGTTGACATCTGGGCTTTGTGAATTATCCCCCCCTCCCTTTTTTTTTTTTTGCCTTGTTTTTGGCACTTAAATTTTTCAAAATTCTTATTTTTCACAGTTCTAGGGGCTGGGAAATTTAAGATCCAGGTGCTGTCAGAGTTGATGTCTGGTGAGGGCCTGCTTCCTGGTTCATAGACCGCTGTCTTCTCCCCGGGTCTCATGTGGCAGAGGGGTGAAGAGCTCCCGGGGTCTCTCATACAGGCACTGATCCCACTCATGAGGGCTCTGCCTGCATGACCTAGTTATCCCCTGAGGGCCACCACCTCCAGATACCATCTCCATGGGAATTAGGTTTAACATGAATTTTGGGGGACACAGACATTTCGTCTACAGCGTACTATTAATTGTAAGAGGGCAAAGACAGAAATGATCCTGGCTGTGTATTTAAAATTGCTGTGATGAGCCAAGAGATGATCAATGTAGTGAGTTAATAAGGAAGATAGTCTGTTTGGAGATGTCCCTCACTAAGCTCTCAGGTCACCCACCTTTTTCAACAAGAGTCTTAGTATCACTGATTCTTGGAGTAAGTGAACAATCCCGCTGACTTCCTCACCTTCTTACTTCCTGCATGGATGGTCATGAGGTCTAGACTGATAGACAGTGAGAAAGAAAGAAAACAGTGAGGAGTGGGAGAGAACACAGAATGGAAGCGGGGGAAGAAAAGTGAGGAGGAAGAGAGGAAGGAAGAAGGAGGAAAGTGGGGGAAAGGACCCACCGTCTTTAGGAAGGATAAGTGTCTTGTGGAGAATAAGCAAGAGGTTGGAGAAGTGAATGGAAGTCTTGGCCTTGATGAATGAACATTAAGTGTGTATAAACATGGTAACCAGTATTTACAATCCCTTCATGAAAGCATTGTCTTTAATTCCTGAAGACTTGGTAAGTGAAAACATAACTCCACAATAGTCATCTGGTGGAAGGCTTTCGGGAATGTGTGACCCTGTCGTGTCAGAGGACGTCTTTGGGCCGTGGTCGTCTCTTCTGTAAAATGGAAGAGGGCAGGAAAATGAACCTCTTTCTTTCTCCAGTGCTAAAATTCTCTTCTCATTTGTTTTCTCCCTATTGGCTTAAAGGTCACTCATTTATTGCCATAACAATAATTTATTCAGGCTTATTACTTTCACTAGATGTAATTAACAAAGAATGCATATGCTTTGATGTTTTTATTTTTGCTAAATATAATGGGGATGTTAATTTAGGATTGTACATCTTCAATAGAATAAGCTATTAAAATTTTAATGTTGTTGCTTTAAACTAACTAAACCATGTGTATCAGTACTTTTTTTTTTCTTTTGGTTACATGGTCTTTTCTCTCATGTTTCTTTATCCCTATGTAGAACCCAGCACACCCTTTAATAGCTCGGGCTTTCATTTTGCTCTTTAAAAATAAAACAGAAGTTTTGCAAGATATTTTACTTTTAGAAGATTGGATATGTTATTTCAATGTTGTTTGCCCCTTTTTATAAATGTCATGCCTGTGTATTAGAGCAGCTTAAAGGCATGTTGGTTTTATTTATATTTATTTATTTAATAATAGCATAGGCATCTTCATTTGATTACATCAATTTGTTAGTTGTTACAATTAATCTTCCTCAGTTAAATAAAGATAAAATTAAGAGCTAAATTGTTGATAAAATCCATCAAAAATGTTTTGTGGGAAAACATTCACCTGATAACAGTAGATAACTGAAAAATTTTGCAGTAAAAAGTAGATAAAACAGATTTGGCATAAAAAATATCAATCGTGATTTTGTGGGGCAGAGAGGTTTTCTCTGAGTAATTTTCCTTTAATGTCTGCTTTTTACTGATAAACTCCATTCACTACTAGCTTGCAGTTCCCAGGCAACTACCAATAAATCATTATGTTTTCTAAAAATGCTCTTTCCTGTTTGTCACTTAACTGATGCTGGATATAATCATCATACATAAAAGTATGGCTTAGCTTAAGGTGTTTAATTTGCAGAACTGAAAAACAACATTGGCGTTTTAAACCCAGCATCCAGTTTCATGCCTGGAAATTTGCAGACACTTGAAAAGTATTTGTGGAATATGCCTGGATTCTTACGTAGAAACCTGTTCCTTAGAGAATAAATTAGACCAAGGAAGGAGTACTAACTAATCCATGGTCCATCATTCCTGACGCTGTACTGGTTTTAGTCTAATCTCACCGTGGTAATTTCTTACTGAAGGCATTAAGCTGAGAGTGAGCATCCTCAGGCCATGAAAAACCAAATGAACCACCATGCATTTATACTCCGATGTTATTGTCATTCCTTAATTTCCTCAGAAAGTTTCTAGTCATCAAAAACAGGTATGCGGCTGAGTTCTGCCTTTAGCATGTTGATAGGGACATATGATTAATTAGAAGGGCAATGTGTTTGAAATATAGGGAGTCCACGTCCATACTGCAGACCAGTGATTCTCAAAGTATCACCTTTGGACCATTTAAATGAGAACCAGGTATGATGCTGGTTATAAATGCAGGTGCACAGGCCCCACCGATTTCTCCAACACAGTACTTGGGAGCACGCTCAGAAAAGTACATTTCTAACTGGTTCTCCCAGGACGACTGCAGTTGCATGCGGTTAGGTAAGCATCCCCATCCAGTACTGTCACTGAGGACTCAGGTGTGCAGCCGTCCTGGGAGCAAACCATGCACCACCGCAGCTGTGCTCTGTGCAAGGAATGGATTCCCTCAGAGGGAGAACAAGGATGTTCGCCTAGACTTTCATGACTCCTGTGTCTTCAGGCATCTTGAGCTTAGTTGCAGAGGTAGCTGATGGTAGGATGAAAAACAAGGAATACTTGAGGACATAACACTGGTTGTCATTGCACCTAAGAAGCAAAACAAGGGCTTGATCACAGTGAAGGTGTGCGATGAACATTGGGGTGCATACATCCTTTCAGAGCAGTGTTTGGGTTTCTTGGGATGTATTCCCAGAACTGGAATTTCTGGGTCTTTCTTATAAAGCAGTTCCATTTTGAATTTTTTTTTAAAAGATTTTATTTATTTATTTTCAGAGAGAGGAGAAGGGAGGGAGAAAGAGCAATGTATGGTTGCCTCTCACATGGCCCTCATTGGGGACCTGGCCCGCAACCCAGGCATGTGCCCCGATTGGGAATCGAACTGGGGCCCTCTGGTTCCCAGCCCGTGCTCAATCCACTGAGCTATACCAGCCAGGCCCATTTTGAATTTTTGAGGAAGCTCCATACTGTTTTCCACCGTGCCTGTACAAATCTGCACTCCCACCAACAGTGCACAAGGGGAGGGGTTCCTTTTCTCCGCATCCTCGCTGGCATCCTCTGCATCCTCACTTGTGTGTTCATTCATTGATGGTAGCCCTTCTGACAGGTGTGAGGTGCTATCTCCTCGTGGTTTTAATTTGCATTTCTCTGATGATTAATGGCTTTGAGCATCTTTTCATATGTCTATTGGCCATCTGTACTCTTTGGAGAAGTGTCTATTCAGGTCCATTGCCCATTTTTTAATTGAATTGTTTGAGCTTTATTTATTTATTTTTTGATGTTGAGTTTTCACAACTTCGTTGTCAATTTTGGATATTAACCCCTCATCAGAAGTTTGTAGTTCACTCTCCAAGCAGTGGTGAGCCACTGAAGGGAGCACAGGGGAGTAAGATGATCAGAGCTTGTTTTCAAAAAGTAAAGAAAAAAAGGGAGCACCATCAAGTGGGTTACAAAGGAGAAGGCAATATGTTTGAAACCACAAAAGATTTTTTTTGCAAGCTTCCAAAGAAAAGGCTTGTGCATGCCTGAATTAAACCAAGAGCAAAGGGCTATCTAGAGAATTAAAAACAAAACACCCCCTGATGAGAAAAGCATCCCATGAGCACACCCTAATCAAAGCCCTAAATTTCATCCCTTTGCATCATGCTTCTAGGTCACTGTTGGAGGACAGCCCTTTCCTTCCAGGTATTTTCTGTGTGGTCGAGCTGGCCTGCGGCTTGGGATTCTTTTGAAGGCTTGTTGGTTGACTCTGTAACCTCAGAACATTCACTTGTGATTTGATAGTTTTCCAGGGAGACTTTGTTGAGATCCTGCCTGGCCAGGCTTCTGCTTTGATTATGGAAAAATTCACTTGTCTGGGAGCCTCTTGATATTTTCCTTTGGACATCAGTTACAATATATATATTTTCAAATGCCACTATAAAAATAGGTAGTAAAATAGTAGCATCTAGAGTCTTCCTTGTCCTGTCCCATTTAATCAGAGTTTAATAACTCGAAATCTCTCTTTTTTTTGATGGAGTGATGGAGGATGATTTATTCATTCCTGCATCAGTCATCTTGCAGACACTGAGCCCTCACTCTGTGCCAGGTGCTCCCCAGGGTGTCGGGACTATGGGGCCATGAAACAAGAAGATTCACTCTCAAGTGTGGAGGCACGGGCATCTACGTGGCTCATTAATGGTTACCTTTGCTCTCAGGATAAAAGCACGATTCTTCCTCTGACCCCTCAGGCCCCGCGTTCTAGCCTCGCCGTTGTTCCCAGCCACATCTTACTTCACTCTTTATGGTAAACGTGCCAGCCACACTGCTCGTTTTTAACCGCACACAGCGCTTACCAAGATCCTCCCCATCTCAAGAGCTTTTTCTGTTTGTTCTTGCTGCTTCTAGGAATATCCTTCTGTCTGCAGTTTGTCTGGCTAGCATCCACTGACTGTTTACCATTCACCTTAAATTGGCACTTCTTTAAGAATGCCTTCTTTGTCTTCTGAGGCTAGACTTTTCCCTCTTGCTATGTATTCTCATTACTTCCTGTGTTTTTCCCTTCACAGCACTTACCAGCAATATAGTTGATTATTTTCATAATTGTTGCTTAAAATCTATTCTAGACCCTAAGCTGCATGGGAGTAGGGATAGAGGCTGAGTCACTCACTGTGGTAACCTAGACACACCACCCAGCTCATAAGTGGTACTCAGTGTAAATTGTTTGGGTAATTGAACGAATGAATGCGAGATGGTCAGTGCAGTCATTGAGTGCACGGAGCATAGGAGGGGCATAACCAAACTCAGTTTGGAATGATCAGGAAAGGTCCTGATACCAGTTCTTTAAACCTAGTACCTATTTACTGCACAGAATAGTGCCCTGTATCTCTTCATAATCCCAAATCATCAACCACAAACTAAACCATATTGATTATATTTATGAAGATGATAAAAGCTACTACTGTTTTAGAAAGAGTGTCAGTGAAAATTAATGGTTTTTTCTGTAAATCTTAGAAGAAAATAAAATAGCCAAAAGGTTTTCGATCAATGGACATTTTCCTAGATAATTCACAAAGTAATGTTTATTTCTTTTGCTTCATCAATGTGCATGTAATCCTTTTTGATATTAAGTCAAACTTCTGCTACCCAGTTTAATGATGTTAACACGTACCTTAGGGACTAGTGTTATTATTTACTTTATTTAGTCTTCGTTGTGTATCACCACCACACCTGCTGTAGTCATTGCACTTATTTTTATTTGTTTTAAACATCTCGGTGTTATTGTCCACCAACTCCAATCACATTCTAACCAGGCTATATATTTAAGGCTTTCATATTCTCTTAACCTAGATGATGATATTTATTATTTTTATTTACAAGTTTTTGCTTGCTTGTTATACATCCTTTAAGATAGTTCATAGAGAAAATTATTATCCAAATTCATGAAGTTGAAGGCATATTTGCTACTCTCAACGTAAAGTTAGAATTCCAAAGATAACTCTAGAATATTGGTTGGACAATGTAGAAAACTATGAACATGGTGCATGGTAGAAGCAAATTCATGTGAACATTACTCCAGATTATCAGAGACGTGCTAGTAATTAATAAAAAATTGGTGGTAAATAACGAATGGGAAGCAAAAGGACAAGCCAAATGTAGACAGATGTAGCACATGGGAAACATTATTGGTAATTGTATTTACAAGCAAAGTAATTAGATATTTTGAAGTAAGAAAATTTAGGGTTTAGTCCATTGAGCAAATTTACTGAGTATTCCCTCTGTGGAAACCTTTGTGCTATGCTCAGTCAGAAATGATGGAAGGAGACATGATCTTTTCTTTTCAGAATTTGAAATTTAGAAAGACAAAAACATGCATAATCTAGGGATGAAGAATGCTTAGAACAGTGTGTTAACTAATAGACATAATTAGTTATCCAGCAGATGGTGAATGAATGAGTCTGTGAGAATCGCTGAAGGGGGAGCTTTCTAGAGGAGATAAGTTTTGGACAAAATCTTGAAACTGAAAGAACTTATGGATTTGTAGGGACACGGCAGGGCTGTGACTTACTTCAACTTAATTTTAATTGAATGAGTAAGTCATACCTAGGTCCCAATAAATATTAGGTTAGCTAGTGAGGTGACAATAGAAATACACTGGGAAATTATGTGGTCTCGTGAGCAAGTGGCTGATGGAAAACTAGCATCAGTCCCGTATTAGCCTGATGCCTGAACACGGCTACTGCCCAGCTGCTTTTGTTTCTATATATGCTCTGCAAATCTTCACTGCATATGTATATCTTACATTGTTGCAATCCTAGAGTATGTAGCATTTTGTGTTTTACATTTCTCATTTAACTGTACATCATAAACATTTTCTACATTTCTCTATAGTAGTTACAATAATTTTAACAGTATAAAATTCTATCATGTTGATACATTGCAATTTACTAAATCATTGCCTTATTGCTGCATATTTAGATTACTTCCTGCTTTTATTTTATTCTTAGTAATGCTGCAATAAATACTGTGTTCATATACTATTTCCCTTCCATTCAATTATTTTTAGAGTACATATTCACAAAAATAAATTTATTCAATCTAAGGGTAGGAACATTTTTGTACTTCTTGCTGTTTGCCATTCTCATTCTAGAAGGAGTCTGCCAATTTAGTCTGCCAGTAGCGATGTATATGGTAGTTGCTTTTCTTGTAACTGTGCCAACAATAGGTTTAATCATTAGATTTTTTTTTGTTAATTTTATAGGCTTAGAATGACACTAAGATTGATTTAATTAGGGCTTCTTTCTTCCTTGCAAGGATGATAATTTCCTTAATTTGTTTGCTTATTATTTGTGTTCTCACTCATGTAAATTATGTAGTCTTATCATTTGGCTTTATAGTTTAATAACTCTTTTCTTTCCAAATATAATAATTATTTAAAGGGCATGAAGTTTTAGGTAGGGCCAAAGGAAATTATTAGCTGAGAGCAAAACAGGAGAACTTTTTTGCTCTTTCCAGATGAAACCTGAGTGTATTTTAATACATAAAAAAATAGATAAGTGTGCTACTGCCTCGTCTGGTTGAAATGGCAGGTAGTGAGCCCACTTACTTGGACTCCTTGCTCCCCTGAATGCGAATGCCCCTCAGAAAAATGAGCAGTAACGTTATTTGGCAGTAGAAGATCCACATACTTGAAAAAATAGCCAATGATTGACATTTGGATCTTAACTTAGAGTAAAGCAAAGATACCTTAGCATAAAGACACTATAAAGAGAGTTTCACTGTAGATTTTCTGAAGGATCAGCCATGCAAAAATATTCTTCCTTATTCAGTTCAGTAAACACCTTATAAAGACAACCTGTGGATTACTAAGAAGGATATGAAAATGAACCCGAACAAGCTTTCAATATAGCAGGGGAGATAAGAAAAGTATACAAATAGCAACAAGATATGGAATTATGAGAAAATTCTCTAACTGGAGAACAAATAATTTTATTTACATATAGAAGAGGAAGAAAATTACTTTATTGGGTGCGGGAGCAGAGATCATCATCTCAAAGTATTAATGTGATTCCAACAGCTGAAATTCGGAGTTGGGAGAGGGTATTTCTTCCAAGAAGAAATAAGGAGGCAAGGGGTGGTCATGGCAGCAGCTGTGTCAAGGGGAGATGGAAGGATGGACAAAGTTCAGATCAAGCAAGAGGGACAGGCTAGAATAGTCACAGGAGGGCAAGGGGAGGAGTGTGGCTTAGGAAGGTTATAATTCCTTGCTTTGGGAATGGAGCTATTTGAGGAGGATGGTGCCAAGATCGAAGCCATCTTTATACCACTTCCAGCATATTTTTAATTGAATTTATTGGGGTAACAGTGGTTAATGAAATTATATAGATTTCAAGTGTGCAGTTCTGTCATGCATCATCTAACTACTGCAATGTGTGCTTACCATCCATAGTCACATCTACCACCACCATATATTTGGCCCCCTCTACCCTCTCCAATCCCCCAACCCCCTTTCCTTTTGGTGACTGCCATACTGTTGTCTCTGAGTTTCATTTGTCTTGTTTGTTCATTCGTTGCTTTCCATTTCATACCCCACAGATGGGTGAAAGCATATGGTTCTTGAGTTTTTCTGTCTGACTTATTTTGCTTAGCGTGATATTCTGAAGGCCCATCCATGTTGTCACAAATGGCAGTATTGTCTTTTTTGTGGCTGAGTACTATTCCATTGTGTATTATCTCCCACATCTTCTTTAGCCAATGGCATTGTTCAGAGGTAGTGAACTTTCCTTTTGCAACTTCCACCTTTACACAGGTTTCCAAGAATATTCTGTAAATTGTTCGTAGACGTGGGAAAGAATAACATGATGCAGTGGAAAGGGAACTAGCCTGAGAGTCATGAAATTGGATTGTAGTTGCGACACGCTGCCAATGAAAAGGAAAGTAGACAGTGTAAGTGTACCTGAAGTGTATTTTAAACCAGGGAATTTTGGTCATACACCTGTAGCCTGCACTGATGTCACGTAGAGGAATTTGCGAGTGGGTGGATTGGGTGGTTATTTTGAGTGAGACCAGAATGTCCGAGCACTGTGACTGGGAGTATGAGCAATATCACTTGGTTTGCAAAGCCTGGGTCATGTGTTCGGGGGCCAGTGCTCCGTTCTGCGTTTCCCAGGCCTGCTCATTGGAAGGTCAAAGCAAGCCATGGTCTTTTGTCCTAGAATTCCTTAGGAATACTGCTTTGCGTTTATTTTCTTGGAGTTTGGCTCTTTGATCTATCGCAGACAGGCAGTGGTGGAAAGAAAAGGCTAGTCCCAAATGTATAGGAGATGTGGTGATCAATTGAAATAATGTACATGGATGTGCTTTGTCACCCAAAAACTGCTCTGCACAGAAAAGGGTTATAGTCCTAGTGGCCTTAGCATTTATAGTCCAAGTGATCCCTGCTTGAGAGTGGCTGTTTGGGGGGCCTAGATCAGAGCTTTTGACCAAAGCAGATGAGGCTTTTAATTACTAGCTTTATTTTCAATATTTGTATGGTGTGGACAAAATGGCATTAACTTCTGCTGACCCCAGAGGCTTGTCGTAAAGCTTCTGTGGGGTAGTGCATGCAGGTCTCCAAACCCAGCCTCACAGTGAGTACTTGATCAATCCGAGCTTCAGTGATGGTGGTAGTGATGGTGACATCAATATCATTCTAAAGCAAAAGCCAGAGAAAGTCACAGAACAACCCAGGGTGCATTATAATCCATCACTTTTAGCAGGAAACCTAACCACATCACTTTGAGCAGGAAAAAACATGAAAGGTAAATTTTAAAACAGCAAATGGGTATCCTGAATCTTCAGAAACTCCTTCTCTTTGATGTAGTTTTTTTTTCACATCTAGGAATCTCTTCTAAGGTAATTACCACAAATTTGGTATATGAGCAAACGTTTATATACCAAAAATAGTCATTGAAACTTATTTTTAATGGTGGCAATTAATGAGTCTACATGTCCAGCCATAGGAGAATGCTTTAGTACATTAGATTAAAACTTAGATGGGATGTGATATTTACTTTGCAGAAAAAATAACAAAATTATGGTTCAGAAGACTATGTGGTGACAGGTAAGATGCCAGGACTGCGGAAGTGATTACGTGGGGCCCCTGAGCATGTCAGGGTCACAGTCCAGTGAGCAGAGAGAGGTGCATCATCAAAGGAGCAGGGGACTTAGAGCTGACCATTTAAAGCCAGAGTCAGCTCCTGAAGTGGCCACTCCTCCAGCTACATCAGCTAAACAGTAGGGAGCAGTTTGGATTCAGCCCCCGTCACCCTCTCAGCCTGGCCTGTGCGCGCTGGATTGCACCTGCTCAAGTTCACGCAGAGATGCTGAAAATACCCTTGAGATGTCCTGAAATTGACTATGAAGCACACTAAATAAGATTTGTTGTCTGTATGCAGGACAATGATTATTTTGCACAGTGGGGTTTGAGAAATACTGAACCAGATTAAATAATGGAACACAAGGCAAATCTATAGGCAGTTGTCAGGATAATCCCCAGCATCGAGGTAGAGATGGGTGGAGAATTCTAAAGTGTTTCTGCTCCACTGCCGGGCTTTCTCCACTGTGTTTTAATATTGTCTCTGTAACTTGGATGCACGTCGATAATTTTATTTGTTCTTGTGAACATTGCCTGAGATAATTTATAGGAAAGCATCCAGCCCAGGTACTGGCATATAGTAGATACTTACTACCTATTCATTGATCCACAGCTCTGCCTTGCTTGATCCTGTCCACATAGACTTTGCGCTGGGGAGAGTTACAGCCAAGTGCTCACCTCCTGTGTCCTGTCTCTCCCCACTGAAGTGCTGCTAAGAAACTCTGAGTAGCTATCACTCCCAAGTGCTTGGCCATCTGTCTCCTCTTGGGAATCAGCCCATGAGCTTAATGGCGTAACATGTGGCTTCAGTAGGAGACGGCACATGTTAGCACAGGGTTCTGGACAGAGCTGTAAGGTACCCAGAGGAGAGGCAGACTTGTTTCTGGAAGCTAGCTGCACGTTCGGGGATTTTGGCTATAAGTTAAAAACCGTAAGCGTTGGCGGCACACACTGGCTTCAGTATTTAAAGCCAGACAGAGCCTCTCCTGACCCTTTGTCTCTGAGGGTGTCACGGTTTCTAGCTGCCTGCGCCCGGGGCTCTCCTGGAGCTCAGGACTCTTCAGCGGCAAATCCCTATTTGAGGATCCTGTTCTAATCCCAGATTACCACACCAGGACAGCTGGGACAGACTGAAGGAGAGAGCAAGGGTGGGGGAAGGAAATCATTAGCCTGTCATGAGTCACCAGGACCAGATGGAAAGTCAGATTAGGAAGGGCTTAAACAGATCTGGAGAGCCGGTGTTCATCTTAAATATTTCCACTCTGCTGAACTTGCCTGGAAGTATTTAACATTCACCAGAGATAGGCATCCCCTCTCCAAGAAATGATACCTTTCTGTAAAAAGAATAATGAATTATGTGAGGATTGATTTTCAGGATGGACTCTAGCCCTGCATAGGAATTAAGTATGCGGAGCGGTGAGCGAGGCTGTCTGGATTCACAGCTGAGCGCTTCGGTTAGGTTGCTTCACCTCTCTGTGTCCTTGTTTCCTCATCTGTAAAAACGGGGACTATGATGACACTACTTCCTACATGTTTTGTTTGTTTGTTTGTTGGTTCTGAGAATTAATGAGCTGGCCCTTAAGACAGAATCTGGCAAAGACTAAGCACTCAGTGTGAGGTACTATTATTATTGTGATTATTATTATGACAGGCAAAAGTTGGCAGATATTGGTATATGTCCTCATTATTCAATCTACTATTAAAATCTTATTATTAAATATTTGAAAAACTACTTATTTTTAAAAGGCAAGTTGCTTATAAGAAAAATAAATTTTATTTTATATGCACTATACTTGTTTAAATTTAATTGTTTTTTAAATTTTAGTGAGTGGTCATAAAATGTACAGTTCATAGAATGCCTTCACATGCATTGCTCTCTCCAAGCGCTATAAGAAAGGGGAAGCTGAGAGGAAGGGGAAGCCCTGGGAGATTAGGTTATTTACTCCAGGTTTCCTGAACTGGTGAGTGGTTGAGTTCAGACTTGAACCTGTCTTCAGGCTCCACTCCACATTCATCATCTAACTGGTATGCTGAGTGAGTAGAGTTGCCAGGGTCCTGATTTGCATGGCAGTACTGCCGCTCACTGTAGGTCATGGCTGACAAATTGTCTACCATCACTAAGCCTGAGTTTCTATATCTGTGAAAGTAGAGGGTGATGCCTTTTCTAGACTTGCCATGCAGTTAAAAACCAGCCAGATCACGGGTAGGGAAAATGCTAGTCCAGCTCCAGGTTCATGGCTGTTACTCACCTAAAGATAGTTTCTTCCTTCATTTCTTCAGCATTGATAACGTGCCTGGTTCAGTGCCAAATTCATTTCCCCCCCAAACCAGTATTTCTTCACTGAAAGCCTGCATCAGAGTTTGATTCCAGCTGCACCAAGACCATTCCACACCATTCCATTCCCAGCCACCCAGGATGATTCATGCACTTCTGTGAAAAAGGAGAAGACACAAGGAAGGGAAGGGTGGCTGGGGAGAATACAGAAGCAAAGCCAGCCTCCTCCAGACTTGGAGAACTTGCCCACTTCCTCAGCAGCTGAGCAGCGAGGGGAAAGGTTCCCAAACAATGACTTCATCTGTTTGCTCCCATGAGGTGGGTGTTCCAGACATAAAAATAGAGGGAAGGAGAGAACATGGGCTCTGTGGGAAAAGGGTGATGTTTTCGAATTTATTTAGCATTAACATTTTGATTGTGAAACAACTACTTAGTCTAGGGGAGTCTTTGGATTAGACTGTGTGTTCCCAGTGCATATGGTGCTGGGATTTTAAGGTGAAGTGATGGAACAAGCAGGAGAATGTTTAAGTTGCTAGAAACATGTCAGAGAGGTGCAAGAATCTCACCTGTTTCCACAGCTGGGATTATTTTGTACATTGACGTTCTTTTCCCTCGTTTTTTTGGTAAGTCCAGGATCAAAGAATACAGTAACATATTTCTTAGACCTCTGACTTTTCAAATAACATAGTGAGTTTTAAAGGAAGCTTTGTGGAAAAGGTGAATCTTATTGCCAGTATAAGATGCAATCTATTATATTAGGAAGTCAAGTGACTCTTAATGCACGAGGACTGTCTGGAGAAAGTCCAGCCATTGTTCATATAATGAGAGCAGTTTGTACAATGTCAATGTAACCTGGCAGCCGAGGAGAGTGGACTGGAATGCACATGCCTGAACAATGACAACTTAACTGTACTAATCAGTAGACACAGTAGACGCCATTGAGTGAGCATGTGTAGTGGGTGGCCGTCGCATTCAAAATGACTGAGTGAATAGAGCAACGAATCTGCATCAAATTTTTCCTTAAGCTTGAACATTCCTCCATGGAAACTGTTTGGATGATTGAGAAGGCTTTCGGGGCTGATGCAGTGAGTTCAACGCAAATAGTGTGGCACAAATGCTTCAAAGATGGTGGAGAATCTGTTGAAAGTGACCCACGTTCTGGAAGGCCTGCCACAAGCAGAACAGCTGAGAATGTTGAACGTGTGTGGGCTGCAGTCCACAAAGATCGGCGACTGACAGTGTGAGAACTAGAAACTGATCTGGGGGTTCCAAAAACTGCCGTGTCTGAGATTTTGATGCAGGATTTTGGCCTGAAACGTATCATGGCAAAGTTTGTTTTGTGGCTTCTGCTACCAGAGCAGAAGGAACATCGTGCTGCAGTTGCTAATGACTTGATTCAAACCGCTACCAATGAACCACATTTCCTCAAGAAGGTTGTAACTGGAGACGAATTGTGGGTCTGCAGTCCTGATCTGGAAATGAAGGCCCAGTCATCTCAATGGAAATCACCAGGTTCTCCACGTCCAAAGAAGGTGTGGCAAAGTCACAGCAAGATCAAGCCATGTTGACTATGTTTTTGGATTGAGAAGGTGCTGTCCATCATGAGCACGCCCCTCCAGGCCAAACAGTCAATAAGGAAACTACCTCAGTGTTCTTTGCCTGTTGAGAGATGCAATAGGACGAAATGGTGCAGCTGTGGGCAACCAGTGATTGGCAGCTTCATCACGACAACACACCCGCTCATGCATTACTGCCTTGCACAGAATTTTTTGGCAAAACATCAAATCACCCAGGTGACTCACCCCCTTACAACTCAGATTTGGCACCCTGCGACTTGTAGCTTTTCCTAAAACTAAAATCACCTTTGAAAGGGAAGAGATTTCAGATTGTCGATGAGACTCAGGAAAATTCGATGAGGCACCTGATAGGGATTCCAAGAAAGGATTTTGCAGAGTGTTCTGAACAGTGGAAGAGACACTGGGAGAACTGTGTGAGGTACCAAGGTGCCTACTTTAAAGGGGACTGAGGTACCATTGTCCTATGTAGAATGCTCCTTGTATCTTGTATCTTCTTCAGTAAATGTCTCTTTTTCATAGTTCAGGGCTGGATGCTTTCTAGACACACCGGGACTTGCCTGTGGCTCTTCAAGTGCAAGGCTTCCACTCCAGGCCAGCCACCTTTGTTCCTCACCAGGATTGCAGCCTCGGGCTCCCTGCTGGGCCCCCTGCGTCCTCTCTTTCCACCTCAGAATCCATTTTCTCCTCTGCAGCTTGGATAATCTTTTAAAAGCATAATTCAGGTCTTCTCTGCTCAGAATCTTTCCATGGCTTCCTATTTTACTCACTGCACTTACAATAAAATCTAAATTTACTGTCGTGGCCCACGCAGGCCCCGCCCCTTGTGTTTCTCTGACTTCTCTCCTACTGTCCTCAGCCTTGCTCCATATAGTCTCCTTGCTTTCAGCTTTCTTCCTGATCCTAGAGTTGGCCAGACTTCCTTCAGGTTCACGTCTTTGCATTTGCTATTCTTGCCTAACCCAAACTGTACTCTAAATGCAACCCTAACCTCAAAAAACCTAACCCTTAACAAACTTCTGGTGTTGAGGACCTCTCCCTGCTAGGAATTCTCCTGTCAGTTTGACAGTTTGGCCTTTTTTTTGTTGTTGTTGTTCTGTCTCCACTGAGGAGCTGAAAGACCTGGCTCTGATGTTTGATATGGCATTGGAAGGTAATGGTCAAGTTATTTCTCACACTTGTCTCTGACAAGGTAATTCGGAGGTGAAAAAAGTATTGGAATCACTGAAAGGAGATGCAGATTCTCTAGTACCGGGGCTTGGATAAACCTCACACCTTCCTTGGCATTGGCAATAAACGTCTAGGTAGCTCATTATGTGGGCATCTGCTCTCTGAGCCTGTGACATGGCAAACAGTTCCCACATCGCTCCTTGTTCGGGGGGTCAGATTTTTAAAAAACCCATGAATTTTAAAAATCTCCTTTTTGGAAACTCTCCTAGACATTATTCTCCCTAGTACACATTGTAAGAGGCTGGCGTCTGACTCCCATAGTTAGCACTAGACTTTTCTCTCATCCCGAAGCCTTCATACGAGATTGCACCCCCATGCCCCCCCTCCCGGGCACATGGAACTCTTTTTTTAGAGAGCAACAGCTGTGTTTATCAATATTTCCAGGGAAGAAAGAATAAGAAGAAAGCCAGGAGAATATTCATCACATCCTCAGGCCCCGAAGGAGGCTGCTAAGAGCCGGGTTTGGGACACCTGGCTTGTGAATAAGTCATAGCCTGTTTGGGAATCTCCACTTGGGAGGGAATTGAATAGCCAATCAGGACACCAGTGTAGCCATTCCTTTATCTCTGATCATCGTTTTCTTTTTCAAAAACATTTTTGGTTTGGGAAAACCATCGATGATATGTAATTTAAAGGATAGAATTTCATACAAGAATATTAGAGGGTTGCGTGGGACAAGCCCTGGGGTGAAGCGCCTCGGGCTGTGTTACGGATTCAGTGTCGTATAAATCAAACTTACAGTTAGAACTCATCAAGAGCCTGCAGTGTGCCTGACGCTCTGCTCAGATCTTTAAGTACAGCCTCTCACTTAAATTCTCCCGATACTCAAAATAATGATGGTGACAGTGACATCATCTATTCATAGATGGGGGAATGGAAGCCCAGAGTGGCCTGATATTCTCCCCCAGTCACTCCACTAGCAAGTGGTTGAGGTCAGATTTACATCCACTGTTGTCTGCCAGGGACTTGCGGGGTGTGAATCTGCTGGGGCTGTCGTAACAGAAGGTCACAGAAATTAATTTTCTCACAGTTCTGGAGGCTGGGAGTCCAAGATCAAGGTGCTGGCAGAGCGGGTTTCTCCTGAGACCTCTCTCCTTGACTTGCACGTGGCCACTTTCCCTCTGTCCTCATGTGCTCTTTACTCTGTGCCTATTACTCCTGGTGTCTGTCTTTTTTAAGAACACTAGTGCTATTAGAGTAGGGCATTACTGCTGTGACCTCATATAACCTTAATCGCATCTTTAAAGGCCCTGTCTCCAAACACAGCCACAGTGGGGGGCTGGCGCATCAACATATGGATCCAGGTGGGAGGGATACAACTCAGTCTGTAACTGAAGCCAGTGCACTTAACCAGTGTGTTCAGCTCTTGCTCTGATATTAAGACTTTGATTAAAGTCATTATAACTTCTCTGGCTCTAAGTCTCTCATGAACAAAGAATTAAATAACTTTATCGATGTATTATTGATATGCAATAGAAACTACATTGATTAGTTTTAAAGACTTCTCTCACTCTGGAAAACTTGTGGTTATGAAATAGAGACTGCATAGTTCACCAACAAGTGTACCCACTATTGGTCTGTAATTAAAATGGGGCTATTCTAATGCTGCCTCCAATGAAGGCATTCCTCTGGGGCCCCGTCAGGGCTGTGCTCTGTGGTCGCGTTTCCCATCGTGCTGTTGGCAGCTGTTTTCAAACACAGAAGAAGACAGTTCTTCTTCTTGCTTCTTTATGACTTTACCCAACAATCACTGCTTATTTGATGTACACCAGGCATTTATTTTTCAAACTTAAATGCTTGTTATGTGCAAGTCACTCTGTGAAGGCCATACATTCGGTGTACCTGATTTAGTCCTTCAGTAAGATACAGGGTTTGTGCAGAATGGACAGTTGAACCTCTCTGTAGTTCAATGATTTGCCAGAGGTCAACCAGCTGGCACGTAATGTCTGTCTGATTCCTAAGCCTGGGTCCTTATTCATTAAGCCACTGAGATCAACTGTTACTTTCGCTCTTGCGAAGACTCTCGTATGTCTTCTTCTGCTCTTGTCATTTTGATTTTTGCTCCCATTGGCTGCCCCTCCTGGGTGTCTGTGCCTCTCCTTTTCCCCTTACTTTCCACTCCGAATTCATTTCATCTTGTACAATGCACACAATACGAAAGAGGGAGATCTGCCTCTGTTTTCACTCTGAAGTTTAATTGCATTGCCTCCTTTAACCTCTTGCTGATTAAATAGTGGCAAACGTAGGAATTATTGTCAGATGGATAGGAGTAAACAGGTTGAGAGGGCACGTGCTTATTGAAGGATGCTTTCCTTTTTCACTGACATAACCTGGACTTCTGTATGCCATTGCTTTGTGCCTTTCATTGTTTTTAATTCCAGTTTACAATTAGAGCTTGCAAATTGAATTGCTTTCTCTGAGGAGCTACGATTTCTCTATTTGGCAAGTACCACTGCCCCCCTCCCCACCCTGCTCGGCAGAAAGGAACACGGTGGATTTTGTTCCCTTGTACCACAAGCTCGTCTGATCAGTGGAATCATGGCCACACTCACTGTAGAAAACTTACAATTATGAAATAGAGACTGCATAGTTCACCAACAAGTGTACTCACTATTGATCTGTGATTAAAACAGGGCTATTCTAACGCTGCCTCCTATGAAGGCATTCCTCTGGGGCCCCGTCAGGGCTGCACTCTGTGGTCGCCAGTTTCCCATGGTTCTGTTGGCAGCTGTTTTCAAACACGGAAGAAGGCCGTTCTTCTCGCTTCCATGGAGTAGTTGCTTCCACAGAGTCTGTAGGGAGAGCGGCTGTGAGTGGTGCTCTGCCTGGTGAGGGGAATGCAAGTCCTCCAGGGAAGGACACAGGAGTTTAGGCAATGACCTTGGGATTGAAGAGCCTGCCCTCTTCCCTTGCACTCAGAAGTCGTGGGATATGTACAAAAGCTGTTAAGGGCCCTGCTGTTGGAAGTGTTGTCCTCTTTGGAGTCAGGATAAAGCCAAAGATTTGGTTATTTGTTTTAGCTCATAGATGCTTCAAAGGGAACCTTATTAACCATGGATAGTCTTGTCTAACACCAGCTCAGTTTTCATTATTTTTATTAGTGAAAAACTTCATAGTCAGTTCTTCAGGACTTCAGTTCCAAGTTTCATCTAAAAAAACAATGGGTTTTAGTTTCACAAAGGAAAGAGGGGTTAGTCTCATGTGGACAGACCCCAGGGTGCGGGATGAGAGCCAGTGTAGCCGAGTGGGTGGTAGATGGCAGGTCCCAGGACATGTTCAGGAATCCAGACCGAGATGACCTCTCACACCCATTCTGTTCCCAAGGTGCATGGCCCCCCTTCACTTCCAGCCCCACCCCGCAACACTCCCCGTGTGGGAGCACCCAACCTTTCTGTAATGTTTCCAAACCTGGCGGTCCCTCAACATCCCAGTTGCTTTTCTGTCTCTCTGCCTTTGTACCATCTCTCCCCTACTCCTAGGAAACTATTCTCTGGTCTTCTCTCTCATCGATTCCTTGCTCGCCTTCAGGATACAACCCAAGCATCACTACCTTTCTATATAGAAGTCCCTATACTGGATACTGCGCTAGGGGCTCTGCTCTGCTCCCAACACTTACCTTTACTGTAGTACCTGTCACACTGCATCATAACTATTGGCTGCTTTGTCCTTTCCTCCTTATGTGAGGTCCATGCTAATGACATTTTTATTTTTAAATCACATGTAGAGGATGTAAGTCCCACGTAGAGGACATTATTGAATAGATCAAGGAAACAAAATAGCACTCAATTCATTTTGTGTCTAGAGCTATAGGTTTTGAAAAAATAGTATTTTGATCAGCGTTTAAAATTTCAGTAAGACTATATATTTTTTTATCTCTACAGTAAGTACCTAATTTCTCTCTAATATAACTTCTCAGCTATGCTTTTTCTAGGAATCATACATACTTTTCATATTACCAACGAACATGTACGTTGGTTTTTAAGAAAGACAGTATTGCACTAAAGTTTATAGTTAATACACAAAGGAATGATTATGCAATGCTTATTTTTGGAGAAAATACAATGGATAGGGAAATCTATTATGTGAATGGTTTGTTGAATCCTATAGAGCAACTGTGCCTTTTATTTGTAAATTTAAAGGTTTTTTTCTGGTAGTAATGGCTATTCCAGAAACCTGCTTTCCAATGGAGGGTGCTGCTACTCCACCAGCTGTGATGGACCCCAACAGATGAAGACATCAAAAGAGTTGTTCTAAATGCATCCCAGCTGGCTACTTGCAATTATGATTTATGTTCAGCTGGAGCTCAATTTGAAGAATCTTAAACCACGGGGGAAGAGACTGCCAGACTTGTTACATGCTATGTGGCAGCAGCACTTCTCAGGCTAGCTGGGTCTCCCAGAGCTGTGTCCGGGGAGCCTCCCACGTCGCCCATGCCTGGGGAACGAGTGCCTTCACCTCGTGAGGAAGCCACATGAGCAAAGTGCGTTTCTATTTCACTCTCTCTTCCTAATAATTTTAGACTAGGTCTACCTACTTGGCCTCTGGCTATATTTGAAAAGTGAATATGGAATGTAAACTGATTAATAGTTTCAGTGAATGGTGTAGAGAATGTGTTTTCTTAGGGCCCTGATGCTGAGGTGTGGACAGAGCTCAGCCTTCTTTTCATGCTTCCTTTCCTGTGTTCATGGTCTTAGCCTTGACCGTCCTTGCCATTTCTCTGCCTATTTAACCTTCATCATTATTTAAAATCAGCCCAGATGCCCATGTAGAATTAAATACTCATTCCTGTTTGCTTCCCCAGATACTTTCTTAACTATTAATGGCACTTGCTTTATTTTGTCTTATATCATTATTAGCTGTTTACGCATTTGCTCACCCTCAAAGATTGAAAATATCCCAGGGCAGGAACTGGGTCCTGTTCACCTGTACATTCATATACACAAATGAATAGACCTCATATAAAACATGCTCAGTAGCATTGATTGATTTGAAATGAGAATTGTACTACATGTAAATTCTGAACCTAGAGTAACTGAACAATCACAGCTGAATGGACCCTATAGAAATGTCATTGTCTGTATGCACTGGAAAGATGAAAAAGGATATAAAGTGTGTGATGGGTGACATCTAACTAATTTCATGGTGGGTGAAGCGGATGTGCCCCAGTTTAGGAGATGATGTTTTGTTGACTTTGCCATCCAGTGGCACTCAGAGGTTTTACTGGTTAATGTTTTTTCCTTCTTGATGAGACATTAGTGTTTGGCTGGTGGCAGAAAGGGCAGTACCATGTTTTACTCCCTATCCGTGTTACGGCAGGTACCTCGGGCAATCCTTTAATTTTTTTTCACAGTTACACCTTTTCTTCTTTGTGACAAGGTCCGGCAGGGTTTTGGTTTCTGGTGAGAACTCTCTTTCTGGCAGGCAGCTGCCTTCTTCCTGCACCCTCACAAGGCCTTTCCTCCAAGCGCACCCAGGGAGGGAATGCTGGTGTCTCTTCTTACAAGGGTACTAAATATTGAGCCCACTGGGCCAAGGCCCCACCCTTACAACCACACACAATATGACCTCCTTCTAGGTCCTATTTCCAAATCCAGTCAATTGTGGTTATGCCTTCAACGTACGAAGTTTGGGAGGACACAATTCAGTCTGTAGCACATAGTATGGAACATGATATATGTCTTTTAAATTAGAATATCAACCCTTTATTACAGATGTTTTAATGCTGCTTTTAATATGTCACTTGATGGAAAACTATTTATGGTGCATTTCCTGACATAGGATTTTTAAATATATAATTTCCGATTTGGCAAGGGCATCATAAAATATGTGTATAACTCAGTGCTGGCCAACACTGACACAAAGGGTTATAGGTCATGGCACCCAGCACCTTGCTCTCTGCATGCCTCGTTCACACCCACTGTGCCCAAGCCCTTGCCCGAATTGCAGTGCAGAGCAGAAAAGCTCAGAAGGCCAGTTATCATAAAAACAATCAGACTAAAGGATCCTCTAACATAATTCAGCCTATTTTCCTTGTATAGGAATCAGCAAAAACCCTTTTAAGTCATTTCTGAGTTGGTGGCTATGCTATTCTATTTGGTATGGGAACTGCTTTGGGTCTTGTTTAGACTGCGTTTGGGGACTTCGGAAAGGCATCAGGCCTATCAAGTGCCAAGTTCTAGTGGACACATCTGGAGACTTCATCTTATTGGTTTTGTTCTTTCCTTTTCTTGTTATGAAAAAATGGAAACATGTCCACAATTAGAGAAAATGATGTTATGAAATTCGTGAACTCATCACCCAACCTCACCTCCTACCCACCTTCTCTCCTTTGTTCCAATAGACTGTTTTGAAGCCAGTCCTGAATATTGTACCATTTTCTTGGTAATTATTTCAACAACTATCTCTCACATGTAAGCATTTTTGGCTAAAGTAACTAGAATATCAATATCCCACTTACAAATTTTAACCATTCTCACTTATTATCAAATACATTGACAATGTTTAAATTTCACCTGTGGTCTCATAAATTCCTTTTAAAAAATCATTCAAATCAGAGTGCTTCATACTGCATTTGGTAGCTATGTCTCTTAAGTTTCTCTTAGTTTATAATTTTTCTGTCTTCTCTTTTATGATAATTTCTTTGTTGAAGAAATTAGGTCATTGTCCTATAGCTCCTCATATTCTGTATTTTGCTGATAGTCTCCCCATGGTATCAATTAACATGCTCACTCTTTGTGCTGTAGAGTTCTGTGGATTTTGACAAGTGGATGCTGTGTGGCCACAATCACAGTATAATACAGAACAGCTGTACTACCCAAAAGTCCCCTGTGCTTCACTTGCTCATCATTTTCCCTATTTAATAGACGCATAGTTTTCAAATATTTTTTCCAAGCCTGTGGCCTGACTTTTGATTTTTTAAGTTTCTCTCAAAGAGAAGATTTTAATTTTAATAAACTCTAAATTATCAATTTTTTTCTTTCATGGATTATGCTTTTGGGTGTTTTAAAAACCTATTGCCAAACCTAAGATCACATTGAATTCCCTCTATGTTTTCTTCTAGAAGTTTTATACTATTGCATTTTATATTCAGGTCTGTGATTCATTTTGAGCTGATGACTTGTGAAAGGTATAAGGTCCTAGTATAGATTCCGATATTCAGGTGTTTGCGTGTTCACATCCAGTTGTTCCGGCACTGTGGGAAATCAGCTCTTTCTCTGTTATTTTGTCTTTGCTCCTTTGTCCAAGATCCGTTGCCTCCATTTGTATGTGCCTGTTTCTGGGCTCTGTTTTCTGCTCCATTGGTGTATGTGTCTGTTTGTGCGCCAATACCATGCTGTCTTGATTTCTGCAGCTTTGTGGTAAGTTGTGAAGTTGGGGAATGTTGGTCTTCTGACTTTGTGTTATCCATTCTGGGCCTTCGCCTTTCCATATAAACTTCAGAATCAGTTTGTTGATATTCACAAAATAGCCTATGATTAAAAATCATAATTTTGTAAAACATTTATGTGTTTCAAAAGTCAGATTTAAAAAATGCTCACTTTTGTCTCCTTCTTCCTTTCTTCTCTATGCCCTGAGAAGATATATTTAAACACACACACATCCCACTCTGTTATGGCTGTCCAAGCTGACTAAGACAAGTGATACATACAAGTGAGTTGAACTCTGGGACCCTCTCCTTCAGCCCAGCGTGAGGGTAGACTGGAACAGGAGGCGTGCTTTCTATGCGAATTAAGAAGACAGATGTTGAGTGGGGTGCTACAGCTAGGACATGATGTAGCCCCAAGGCTAGGCCTGCACATTGGACTCTCGGTGGCTTTCTAAATCTTGGTCCCTGCCTCTCACAAAGAACAGAAACACTTCCCTTGACTTAGTCCCACTGGACACCTGTATATTCTTCTAGCAAATCGTGCATCCTGGCCATCCCCCCATCCCCCGCCCCGTGCACAGTATACGTCAAGCTAACATGAAGTGAGTTGCTGGTACATGCGAAAGACCTTGACTAATGGACTGTTTTACTTTGAACAAACACAACTAACTACTGTTACCGTGAAATCTTCTAGTAGAACTGATATTTTGAAACTCAATTTTCTCTTCCATTTAGAATACCTGTCAAATTGTAAGGGGAAAAAACATACTCAGCTCATGAAGGTTTTGCATTTATCTTGGGTTTGCATTGTTCCTCTTGAGTTTGCATTCCTTCTTTGCACATAGCCCTGCTATAGTTCCCCTCTTCTTTGCAAATGCTCCATTTTCCTTAATTAAGTTTCTCCACTTAGTGAGTAAAAACTAATCTTAAGCAAGTTTGTTCATTGCCAGAGGGTGTTGCTAAGGCTTAATGCGGGGTTTTATTTTTGTAGACAAGGCTGTGTGTATAACATCTAAGAAGAGTGTTGTGATTGAGGGATACTGAGAAGAAGTGTAATTCCTTAATGAACACCTCTTACTATGATGGAAGGGGAGCAGATTCAATAGCAGATGGGGGCAAAGGGGGAAATGGCCTTAGAGCGTTGTCATCCTGATTGCTTTTTACCAGGACTTACGTGGGGAATGTCGGTGCCCTCCCCCTCACTTGACGGTGCTGGCAAGATCACCAGGAGATGAGGACCAGTGGCTCACCCAGGTTCACATGTTCAGTTACAAGAAGCACCATGCAGAACAGTCTCATTTATTTCTAGGAGTGTTACAGGAATGGTTAGTTCCCATAATCCATGCCAGTTAATGCCTGGGTGACATTGGATACTTCGTTTTTCTGTGTTTCCTTCATCTTTAAAAGGGGATAAATTTGTCGTGGCTTCAATGAGGTGATGCATGTGAAGTACTTGGGATAGTCATTTTTCAATTTATAATAACTTTTACCACATTTTAACCCACAAATCCCATGTAGCTGCTGCCTTTCACATCATCTTTGTGGCTTATTAGTTTGATTGTTATGGTAGAAAAGGGTAAGTTACATGCCTTGTCCATGGATTTTGAACAAAAATTAAGGGGTCAAGTTATAAGGCCCATTATGGGTTTTACAAATTACCAATGAACAGTTTCATTACAACCTCCTTCTCCATGAACATGTAACCTCTTCAGCCCACTTACCCATCAGCAGGAATGTAGAACTTGGAAGTGTCTCATGGCTGTAACCATAGCGGTGACAAGAGGGAATGCTTTTAGGAAGATATCAAATGGCTTTTTGTGTTTCCTATAACCTTACAGGAGGCAGAGGCTAGGAGTGCCTTCCAGAGCTGGTTCATGACCTCCCACCCATTTTTCATGCCGGCCGGGTCACGGAGCCCCAGGACAGACTCCCGCCTGGATCCCGCCCACTCTTTGGGAAGGCGCTCTCTTGTCTCTGGGGTTCTTTCATCTTGCGTGCGCACTTTTCTTGGCCTCTTGCTTTTGAATAGGTTTGCTTTTTTTTTTTTATTCACATATAATCCTGAGAAGAGTGGAAATTGGAGTTTTCTTGGTTGGCAAAGTAAATGAACTCTGCTGCCGCCCATGAGAGAGAAAGCCTTTGGGCGAAACCAGCCTGTGGGGGGCATCTGCAGTGCGAAGTAATAACTAGAACTTTCAAAACTCCCTTGAGAGCTTACTGAAAATAACTTGAGGAAAACATAGAGTATTTAACCGTGTCATGGTATTTTTTCATGAAGATTTCAATTTGATGTTAATTTCATTGTCATGTCTAACTCAGTTACATACTAGATGATCTATCGATCTATCTCTATGGTCCTAATCTATTGATCTGTATTGTCCACATACCTCAGGTCAGTCTAGGAATCAAAATGCAGTCAGTTTGTAGTAATTTCCTTTAGATTTTTGATAGTATAGATTTTAAGGAGTTAGTAAAATTTTTAAAATGAAGGACATTCTTTTCTCCCTCTTTGAGTCTACAGGTTGGGTGGGACTTTTTCTGCTCCACCTTCTCTGTGAGTCATCCATCACCACCTGTGGTGAGTAAAGGGCTTTAACGCATGTTGTTATGTTCTGAGTCTCAATGAAACTTGAAGGTGATTTTTACAAGCGATTGTTCTCATCCAGCAAGTATGTCTTTGGGTCTAAGAGTTTACACTGATTTGGCCCCCAAACCCTCCCACTGCCATCTAACCGTGCCATCTCTTTATCTCTAAGGAAGTTCACTTAGAATTCTCTGTGTAACACTGAGTAAAGAGATAAGGAAAATAAGATTCTAATGTGACTGCCTGCTTAGAGATCTGTTTTAGTTTTTTAGGACCCCATCTTGTAGGCTACTCATTATTTTATTGTGTGATTTTTTTTCTTTTCTATTGGCCCTCTCCACCTCTCTTTCTTGAGCTACTGGTAGCTGAGTTTGATTTTTTCCCCCCAAAATAGTTTTCATAGTTTCCAGTCATCTTTGTAGATGGGATTACTTATTTGAAAATCTGAAGAAGTATAACATTATGGAGACGTGAAAAGTCATATTTAGTTTGCTTGTACAATTCTTAAAGAGAACAGCAACTAACATTCCCTGAGCACTTACCATGCCCCATTGTTTGGGCCAAGGGTGTGCTGCATGGGTGTGCACACTCCCATGTGGGTGGGTGTGCATGTGTGTTCACGAGAGTATCTCTGTGTGTGTGAGAAAAAAACTCGTTTAATACTAAAACAGCTCTACAAAGTTGGGTATAATTATTATCCCCTTTTTCACATGAAAAAACAAAAATTTGGGGTGGTTAAGAAACTTACTCAGTGGCACATACCTACTAGGCAGCAGAATCAGGATGCAAAACCATGCCTGTCAGATGTCACCAAGTCTTGCTTTTAATAACAATACTGCTCTCTTGCTGGTTCTTTTCATTTTGCCTCATGCAGTTATCTGGGGACAGGTTTAGCTCTCTCTAATGGATCAAAGATGCTGCAAATTCTTCGACACTCTTCCCATCGGGAGGTGGGGTCTATTTCTCCTTTCCTCCACCCTGGACTTGCCTGGGACTGCTCTGACCAATGCGCTGTGATTCAGGTGATGCCGGGGCAGTTCTAGTACTCACCTTGGAAAGGATCGACAGCTTCTACTTTGACCTGGAGCTCTGAGCCTGAGGGACCCTTGTTGTGCAGAGGCTCCAGCTCACCGCACAGAAAGGCCATATATATATAGAGAGAGCGGCCTGACCCATCCTTGGTTGTTCAGACCCCAGCTGTATAAGCCGTTTCAGCTTAGACCCCAGCCTTCACGGAATGGCAGTGAGCTTGTCCCGTCATGATCTGTTCTGATTCTTGACCAGTAGAACCATCCAATACAATAATAAATTCTTGTATCAAACCACTCAGTTTTGGTGTAGATGGTTAGAGAGAAATAGATCACCCAACTTTGTGAATATCATCTTCAAAAACAGGAATTTTTGTTCCATTCTCATGTGTCTTCATTTTTCTAGCTCCTAGCTCAGTATCATTCATGTAGTTGCAGCACAATTAACCTTAGCAGATTGAATGAGTAAATGAATGAAGAGAAGGAACAAAGCTACTGGGAAGACAAGTACACTGGTCTCATAGAGCATCTGTTCCAGATTGTTGTGGGCGAGGCAGACAATAAATACTTCTGGGCAGTGGTGAGGGCTGTGAAGGGGAATAAGGTAGGACAGGAAGAATAAGGACAGGAAGAATAAGGTAAGTTTGTGCAGACAGTGAAGGAGGTAACTGAGTGAGTCATGCAGTCTGTACCTGTATGCCACCTGGACTGTGGCTTTGCTGCTTCACAACTAAGCCTTTACCATCTTTGTCCTCTGTTTTCATACACACCAGGTCAATTGCAGTGTCACATCTGAGGGCATGAAAAGGGGATGGTGCCCAAGCAAAAAGGAAGTCTGGGTGGAAAAGGTCTTGGTTAGGATATCACTCAACAGAACTGTTCCCTGAATGTGTTCATTCTCACACTTCCAGGATCCTGCAAGTGTTGTCCCCTCTGCACGGAACGTTGTTTGCTCCTGCAAGTCCACTCATCTTTTTCTTGTCAAGCTAAA
>PVJI01012064.1:0-53363 GCA_004026765.1 Micronycteris hirsuta | reverse complement strand
TTGATAGACTGTTCTTAATTTCAATGTCTCTGTTTATGTTTTGCTTGCTTTCTGTTTTTGTTGTTTATGATCCAGTTAACAGTGAGATCATATGGTATTTGTCTCTCACCGCCTGGCTTACTTCACTTAGCATAATGCTCTCCAGTTCCATCCATGCTGTTGCAAAGGGTATAAGCTCCTTCTTCCTCTCTGCTCATGCAGCTTTTTGACAAAACACCAAATCACCGAGGTGACTGGGCCCACCTATAGTCCAGATTTGTCACCATGCGATTTCTGGCTTTTCCCAAAATTATAATCACCTTTGACAGGGAAGAGATTTCAGACCATTGATGAGATTCAGGAAAACACGACGGGGCAGCTGATGGAAACTGGGAGAACTGTGTGAGGTCCCAAAGTACCTACTTTGAAAGAGACTGAGGCATCACTGTCCTATGTGCAATGTTTCTTGTATCTTGTATCTTCTTCAATAAATGTCTCTATTTTTCACATTACATGGCTGGATACCTTCTGGACAGACCTTGTAGAGCACTGAGTACTTATTATGTTTATAGGAAACTCATTTATAATAGACAAAAATTGGAAACATCCCAAATATGCATGGACTGGTGAGTTGATGAATCAACTGTCATTAATTCATACAAAGACATATTACTGAACAATAAAGAGGAACATACTACTGTTAACACCCAATATGGATTAATCTAAAAAATTAAAATACTGAGGAAAAGAAACCAGACCCCACAAGTACAGAGAGAATGATTTCACGTATGTGAAGATTAGTAACAGACAATTAATTTATGGTAATATGAGTCAGAATAGTGGTTGCCTGTGTACCTTGGAGAGGGACTGAAAGGGGTTATGGGTGCTATTGCTGATATGATGGAAATGATTTATACCTTCATTGTGGTGATGATGACAAGGGTATGTACATTTGTTAAAAGTCATCCATTGTACACTTAAGACCTGTGCATATCACTATGTAAATTTTATCTCAATATTTAAAAACTTTTTTAAAATAGCAAAATATAACTAGAAAACTCTTGTCTTAAAAATAAAAAAATAATAATTTTAGATAAATTCACAGACAATAGATTCATAATGGACTACTGAAAGAAATTATTTTTTCCTCACAGGGATGCTTCTACCTATTTTGAGATTGGTATTAGGGAGACATATGATGATTTTCTAACAAAGTCCTCTCAAAAACAGAATACTGGATAGGCTGGATGTATACCTCATCATGAACATTTTTACACTCCTACCTATGAATTGAAGGCTATCAGTGGGGGGGATCTAGTTTTATCATCTTAGCTTATAATAAATGAGTATTAAATACTCTTTAACAAGTTCAGGATAACAATATCCTCTTCTTTCACTCCACAAGTACAAACAAAATTGAGTCTTCCCATAAGAACTTAGTTTACATGTTAAAGGTATTCCAGATGCAACTTGTGAGGACTGGCTGTATTACATACAGTAACACAGATGTACATTGATTACACTGGAGAGATGATATCCTAATGCTATCAAACACATAGCATATTGTTATTCGGCATGCTGGTTCTGCATCTGAGATGCAAATCAGTTATTCTGTTCCATACCTAGTTATATGAGAAATTTAAACTGAAAAATTGGAAACAATTCAAAGTTGTAGAGAAAAATTTATAACACTCTAAACTGAAACTGACATATCCAGAGAAAGGAGGAAAAGTGACCACTCGTTCATTCATTCATCCATTCATTAAGCATTTATTAAGTGCCTAGTCTGTGTCAGACCCTATGATGACCACTTAAAGATGGATAAAATAGCATCCCTGCCTTCCAAAAAAATAACAGTCTAAATGGGAGAAACAGGTAAATGAACAGATAATTAAAAAATAGTATGGTTAGGGCAACAATAAAAATATGTACAAGGCATAAGTAAAGTACAAGAAAGACCAAGAAAGTTTTCTGAATGAGAGAGTATCTGAAATAAGTCTTGAAGGATGAGTACACATTAGGTAGATGATGCAAAATGTAGAGAGGGCATTTCAGACACAACGGACTACGTAAGCAAAGGCAGAGGCATGGAGGAGAGAAGCAGCATAAACTACAAATAGATTAAGTGTGTTTTAAGCAAGGGAGTGACAGGATCCAATTTGTGTTGTAAATAGAAAAGTCTGGCAGTGTGAGGGATGCATCAGAAGGGACAAGAAGGGAGGCAAAAAGAACTAATTAAGAGACTGTTGTAGTTCAGACAAGCAATGATGTGATGTTGAACTAGGGAGGGCAATAGCAATAGAGAGGATAGAACATATTATGGTCAATGGTCAATTTACTTAATTTGGTTTTCAAGATGCCATTCTCTCTTGATTTTCCTCCTACCCCTCACTGGCCATTCCTTCTCAGTTTTCTTTGCAGCTCTTTTCTCCAACTTTTTAACAGAGGACTAACCCAGGGCTCAGTCCTTGGATCTCTTCTCTATCTTTACTCCCTTGACTTTAAATGCTATGTATGTGCAAAACACTACCAAATGTATAGTTCTTGCCCAGATCTTTCCACTCCAGACTCATACCTACCTACCTGCTTCACATTTCAACTTAGGTATCTAGTAAATATCTCAAACTAACACGACCAAAACTGAACTCCTGCATGTCAGGCTTACTCCGCTTATAGTTGTTTCCATTTCTGTTACCTCCTTCCTCAGGCCAAATAACTCTGAATTCATCCTTGACTTCTCCCTTGCATACCTCATATCCAGTCTATCGCCACATCCCATTTATTGTACCCTCATAATATATCCTCAATCTATCCAATTCTCACTATCTAACAGAGTTTCCACCCTGCCTCCTGCCACCCTCATCTCTTGTTTGAATTATTGCAGCAACTTCCTATATGGCCTCCCACATACCCCTATAAACTCTTCTCAAGATAGCAGCCAGCATGATGCTTTTAAATGTCACATCATGTCACTCTTGTGCTCAAAATCCTCCAAACTTTTCTAATTATACTCAGAATAAAATCCAGTGTCCTTTCAACTGTCTCAAGGCCCTATAATATCTACACTGTCCTCTACTTACACACTTCTAAATCAACCTCCTATCATTCCCCTTGCTCATTCGGCTCTAGCCACACTAGTTCCTTGAACACTAGTCCCTTGAACAACCCAGACACCTTTGACTGAAGGTTGTTTCCTCTACCTGAATGTCTTTCTGTCAGATAGCCACTCCCTTTCAAATAATCCTTTCAATGCCCCTTGTCAAAGAGGTTACCCTGAACATCTATTTAACTTGTAACCTGCATCCCACCAAAGCTCTCAGTCCCTCTAATCCTGCTCTATTTGTTTCATACCACTGACTATATATATGTGTGTGTGTGTGTGTGTGTGTGTGTGTGTATCGCCACTTACTGCCATATATATGCATGTATTACTCTGTGTGTGTGTGTGTGTGTGTGGTCTGTGTGTGTGTGTGAGAGAGAGAGAGAGAGAGACATTAGCCTATCTCTTCCTTCTAGAATCTAAGCAATAGGACATAGTTTTTTTGTTTTGTTTTCTAACTCAGATGTTTTCTAAAATCTAGAACTATGCCTGGCACATAGTAGGCCCTCAATAATATTTGATGAATAAATGAATGTGTATGAAAGAAAACCTATGGGTGATGAGAAAATATGGAACAACCACCCTAGTTAAACCCGAGGATGGAAAATTTGAGAGGAAAAAAAGCCTATTGGAAGAGAATTTCCAAGGAGCATAAGAAGGGTTAGGGTTAGGATTAGGACTAACTTTCCTCTTATTCTAATGGATTCATGAACTGCAGAGAATACAAAGGTAGTTTATGTCTCTAAAGCAATTATTTCCTAGTAGGACCCAGAAACACTGAGCATCCTATTGCAAGGTACACAGCACTGCCCTACTTCCATAACCTCCAAGCCCAAATGCCTTGAACACACACATGTGCATGCACATACACACACAAATTTGGTATTGACTCTAATAGTTAAGGCTAAAATGAGGTTTAGGGATGATCTACAGATTTTAATTATACATGTTATCTCATTCTCCTTAACAAATATTAATCAAGACTTCTACCTGAAAAATATATAATTGGGACATGAACTCATAGAATGGTAAAGTTAGGAGTAACCACAGAAATCATCTAATCCAAACTCTTGCTCTTTTGCTTCTTGTTTTCCTTTTTAAGAGCAAATATGCCTAATGTTTCTCCAAATATGAAAGGACTACTTCAGAAATGTAGTCCTTTTAAAATGGATGCACAGAAATACACCTCTTTTAAATATTATACATATTTTCTTCTTCCAGTTTCAAATAGGCATCTGATTTTGTTATGATTAATAAAGCACTTTTCTCTCTTACCTTATTCCTTTTATTCTATAGTCAATGACAGGCTTATATCTTTTATTTGGAGTAAATGGGATATGGTTTATGAATAAAAATTAATACTTATAATTTCTGGATTCAGATAGAACAACTTAGACTTTAAATTAAATAAATTAAATGAATTTAGGTAAAAATTGAATTTAAAGATCTGCTTCAAGACAGTATTGTTTGCTTCCTGCTAACTTACCATTTTATTATCAAAGATGTGTGTTTTTATAATTTTAGTTATTAAAGTAAAATGTAATAGAAGTAAAGAAAACGTAAGAGGAAAAGATGGATAGTTCTGACATATGAACTATGAGAAAATCTATAATATCTGGGTTTTTTTTAGATTTTATTTACTTATTTTTAGACAGAAGGGAAGGGAGGAAGAAAGACAGGGAGAGAAACATCAATGTGTGGTTGCCTCTCACGCAGCCCCCACTAGGGACCTGGCCTGCAACCCCAGGCATATGCCCTGACCGGGAATTGAACCGGCGACCCTTTGGTTCACAGCCCGCACTCAATCCACTGAGCTAATCCAGCCAGGGCTATACTATCTGTTTTTAGAATACCATTTTTCACTGGTTTAGTCTACTTTTTCTATCTCTGCCTTGAAATACACACTAAAAACAATATATGGGGAAACATTTAAATGTAGTTTGTCTCTTATTTCATATTAACTTACACTAATTGAATAACAACACTAAAATTAAAATGGAGTTACTGTTAATGTCAAACATTTTCTGCTGTCTTTCTGAGTGGTTATATAATTGTAGGAATCACAGATAAATTTTGTATGTTAACTTTCTCACTTGGCTTCTCAGTTTTTTCTCATACTACTCAGTAAACACAATGTCTTTAAAAAATTGTATATGTGTATATATAATTATAGGATTTAATATATAGGGTACATGTATTTAAGCTTTTGATGTTTTTCTAAAATACTTATAGAAGATATAAATTTTCATGCTTCAAGAAATAGGGTATTTCCTAGTTTCATCGATAAAAAGCTGACTAGCTTTGTATCTACCCTTTCTCTATAACTTCAATTGTGTCTTTTTTTTTAAGATTTTATTTATTTATTTTAGAGAGAGGGGAAGGGAGGGAGACAGAGAGGGAGAGAAACAGCAATGTATGGTTGCCTCTCACATGGCCCTCATGAGGACCTGGCCCACAACCCAGGCATGTGCCCTGACGGGGAATCGAACCGGGACCCTCTGGTTCCCAGCCCGCACTCAATCCACTGAGCTACACCAGCCAGGGCCAATTGTGTCTTTTGAAGGTGCAACAGATATCAACAAATCTGTGATAGGAAGCTTCTAAGATGGTCCCCAATAGTCCCTGCCTCCTGGTATTCACAAACCATCTGCAATCTCCTCCACCCTGAATTTGGTCTGGATATACTAACTTCTCACAATTATAATATTGCTGAAGTGATGAGATGTCACTTCTGAGATTAGGTCATAACTTGACTCTGGCTTCTGTCTTAAGCATTCTTTCTCAGTCTCTTGGATTGCTCTCTGGGGTAGCCGTCTGCCATGTCATAGGGCAGTCCTGTGAAGAGATCTATGTAGCTAAGGACTGAGGTCAGCCAATAACCACACAAATGAGCTTGAAAGCAGACTTTCCCATCCAGTCAAACCTTCCAATGAGACCACAGTCTTATCCAACAGCTTGACTGTAGCCTCATGAGAAATCTTGAGCCAGAGGCATCCAGCTAAACTATGTCTAGATTCCTGACCCATAGAAACTGTGAGATAATGTTTCCTGTTTAACATGTTAAATTTTGGTATGATTTGTTATACAGAAGTTTATAACTAATACACATATCCAAGCTCTACAGTCATTGCTATATAATTCCTTTATGAGGAAATCCATGAATGTCAAATAACTTGTTTCCTCCAGCAAAATCACCTATATTCCTCCTTTATGGCAACTTATGCCAAAACTGAAATAAACAAACTACCTTAACCACCAAATTAGACATAGCCTTTTCAATCTAAGCAAAGCACTGGTCTTCCGAAAAACTTGCAACTAAAATTTATGAACCAATACCAAAATAAATGTAAATTAAATCAAATTTTTAATGGCTATGAATATGGCTGTTTAAATTCCAAAGTAGTTATTCATTTTGATGCAAAATTATTGTACCAGACACCACCAGAAAAGAATACATCCTATACAGATAATAGCATATCCTAATAGGACTAGAAGGTAAGGCGACAAGTTGTGTTTTGGTCTATAGAGTTATGCAAATACACATGCATCCCCTACCTTACTCTGGCTGCCTCACATGCAAGTCAGCATGACTAAACAATCCACCTCTGTTTTCAATGTGCATTTCAATGACATTATGCTGGTTTCAAATAACAGTGTCTGAGAAGCATTTAGCGAGGATCAATATATCTACAGATATTTGTATCTTAAGATGCAGATCATTAATTATTTGCCTTCAGAGTGCTTATATTTATAAGGTTTGTGGAACTTTTTTTTTTAATCCTCACCCGAGGATATCTTTTGTTTATTGATTTTATAGAGAGAGGAAGGGGGAGAGTGAGAGAGAGAGAGAGATTAGAGAAATATTGATTGGTTGCCTCCTGTACACATCCTGACTCAGGATGGAACCTGCAACCTAGGTATGTGCCCTGACCGGAAATCAAACCCACAAACTTTTTGGTGTATGGGACGATGCTCCAACCAACTGAACCAACTGTCCAGGGAAAGATTTTTACCAGCACTAGTCAAGTAATCTTCATTTATTTATTGAACACCTATTATGTGCCAAGTACAATTCTAGGTGCTTAGGAAACATTGAGTTAAACATAAAATACAAAGACATCTGCTTTCATAGAGCTTGCATTATATATCAAATCTTCCCTTCTCTGTGGAATCTGACATGGTTGATTTCCATCTCCTCCTTGAAACTCTGTCCTCTTTTGGCTTCTGCAATGTGATATTATTCTGTTCCCCTAATAGTATTCAATTGTTTCTTCAGTCTTCTTCACTTGTTCCTCCTATCAAAACCTAATAGATTTAGATCATAAGGTTTAGTTCCCGGGCTCCTGGTTTATATCATTTGTTCCTCAAAAAACTTATTCATTACATGCCCTGGCTGGTGTAGCTCAGTGGATTGAGCGCGGGCTGGGAACCAAAGGGTCCCGGTTCGATTCCCAGTCAGGGCACATGCCTGGGTTGCGGGCCAGGTCTCCAGTGAGGACCATGTGAGAGGCAACAATACATTGCTGTTTCTCTTCCTCTCTTTCTCCCTCCCTTCCCCTCTCTCTAAAAATAAATAAAAATAAATTCTTTAAAAAATCTTATTCATTACCTTAAGCTCAGTGATCATCTCACTAATGCAGCCTCTCAAGTTTATACTTCTCATCCAGCTTCCTATTCAGTGACTCCCTATGAATACATATTTCTATTAGGATAATCCCACATCTTCAACAAGCAAGTTAATAACATAATAAACATCAACTACTTAAAATAGGTCTTCTTACACTCTTTTAATTTCATCAATGACAGCACTATTCTTTCAGTCATCCAGTCTTAAAATTAATTCCCTTGTTATAATCAACCAAGTCCTGTTCATTTTGCCTTACAATATCTCTTACATCCATTATTTACTTTCCATTCCCATGACTAGGTTCTCATCATTTCATGCATGCATGACCATAACATAGTCCTAACTGATTCCTAGTATTTCTATTCTCAATCTCTCCTTTGCACTACCTCTACATTAATTTTCATGAAGTATCACTTTTATCACGTCATCATCTGGAATCACAAACATTAATACTTTCTCACTGCCCACAGAATCTAAATTCCTCATCCTGACATTTAAAGCTCTTCATAATCCGGCTTTAGTCTATTCATTCAACTAATTTCTTGCTATTCACCAATGCAAACTATTTACTCCAGTTAGGATGATCTCCTTACTGTTCCTAGAGCATATTTTGCTTATCTTGGTCACTAGGACTGCTCATCATGGTCATCAAGCTTGGAAAGAGTCTTCCCCACTTTTGTTCTACAAAATAGTAGCTATGCTTAAGTCTCTTATTTCAACAAATCCCTTTCACTTTAGTTCACACTCTTCTATTTATGGTTTAGTGCTACTGTCCATGTCATTTGCTTTGGCACTTAGTCATATGTTTAAATATTATGTTTTTCGTTATCTCAGTTTGCCTTGGAGGAGTTTAGGCTACTTAACAGTAAAACAACAAATGTCCTTATTTGTTCTCTGCACCACTTTTCTTCAAAAGTCCACAATAGCAGTTTCAGAATTTTTAGTTTAAAACCCCTTTAAAATTTTCAGTTATATCTACCAATACCTTATATTACAAATTATATCTGTGACATTTAAAGTGTTGTTTAATTCATTTAAATATGACAACAATAAATCTAATACATGTTAATATAAATGTTTATAAAATAACTATATTTTTCAAAACAAAATAAAAACAGTGAGAATAATGGCTTTGCTTTACAAATTTGCAAATCCTTTTTAGAGAAGAGCTTCCTAGAAGACAGCTGGATTCTTATGTTTACTCTGCATTCAATCAGTTGTGATATGTTCTTCAATTAACGTATAAGAAGAAAATCTGGCCTCATGTAAACTTGTAACTGAAAATGCAGGAGTATTTAAACAGTCTTCTCAGATAACTGTGGGTATTCTTCAGTATTGCAACACAATTTGATAGAGGTAGTTTTTTTAAAGATAAATGGAATGGGGACTCTGTATCCACATTAATGAACTTTTTGGACTTTGTTATGTTAAAATACACTGGTTAGTCTTGTACTTTAAATGCATCTTTTATCCTGGCATGATTTTACAACACTGATTATCTGACAAATACTGTTCACTGAGTTATGCATATCTTCCAAATGGAGACACATTTAATCACACAATGTTTTAAAAAATCACATTAGTTAATATCACTGCTGATCTCATTAGAAAAGGCTATAAGTATTGGGAAGCTCACAAGCTTATGGTGACAGATACAGGTTTCCAAAATTCTAATTTTCATTTTAAATCTCAAATATCATCATTGAAAACAAATACTGTCAATTATTTTCCTTAAAATGATGGACTTTATTATTGAGAAAATGGCTACCAAATAAGCAAGTCTGAATAAACATAGTTTCTTCGGTGTTTTGCAATAAAATTGGAATTCTATGTAAAAAGCTGTTAGAGTTCAGAGTACAAATCAATCCACCCAAGTGCATTATCTCAAGACACTATCATACTTCAGTATGTAACAGAAGTGCTTTATGCATACTTCCCATTTGATATTATTTAAAAAGATATGTACTTGCCCTGGCTGGTATGGGTCAGTTAATTGAGTGCCAGCCTGCAAACCAAAAGGTCACTGGTTTGATTCCCAATTAGGGCACATGCCTGGGTTGCAGGCTGGGTCCCCAGTTGGGTGCATGCGAGAGGTAACTAATAAATATTTCTCTCACATATTGATGTTTCTCTCCTTCTCTTGTCCACCCCCCCGGTAAAAAAAGATAAACAAAATCTTTTTAAAAATGTAGTACTGATGTTTATATGTCTAAAATAAAGACCTTTTCCCCCTACTTCCCCTTCCCCCTCCCAACTGATAACCCTCCAAACGATCTCCACATCTATGATTCTGTTCCTGTTCTGCTTGTTTGCTTGCTTTGTTTTTTAGATTTAATTATTGATACTTGTGAATTTTAATGTTCATAGTTTTGATCTCCTTTTTCTTAAATAAGTTCCTTTAACATTTCATATAATAAGGGCTTGGTGATGGTGAACTCCTTTCTTTTTACCTTTTCTGGAAAGCACTTTATCTGCCCTTCCATTCTAAATGATAGCTTTGCTAGACAGGGTAATCTTGGTTGTAGGTCCTTGCTTTTCATGACTTGGAATACTTCTTGCCTGCAAAGTGTGTTTTGAGAAATCAGCTGACATTCTTATGGGAACTCCTTTGTAGGTAATTCTCTGCTTTTCTCTTCCTGCTTTTAAGATTCTCTCTTTATCTTTAACCTTTGGCATTTTAATTATGATATATCTTGCTGTGGTCCTCTTTGTGTCCATCTTGTTTGGGACTCTCTGAGTGTCCTGGACTTGTATGTCTATTTCCTTCACCAAATTAGGGAAGTTTTCTTTCATTACTTTTTCAAGTAAGTTTTCGATTTCTTGCTCTTTCTCTTCTCCTTCCAGCACACCTATGATTTGAATGTTGGTACATCTGAAGTTCTCCCAGAGGCTCCTTAGCCTATCCTCATTTTTTTAGATTTTTTAAAAAATGTATTTTCTTGATTATGCTATTACAGTTGTCCCATTTTCCCTCCTTTATTCCCTTCTGCCCCGCACAACCCCAACCCACATTCCCCCCTTTAGTTGTTAACAACTGTGAGTTTGCTGTAATTTTATTGTTCATATTTTTTTATCTTCTTTTACTCAGATAAATCCCTTTAACATTTCATATAATAAGGTCTTGGTGATGATGAACTCCTTGAATTTGACCTTATCTGAGAAGCACTTTATCTGCCCTTCCATTCTAAATGAAAGTTTGCTGGATAGAGTAATCTTGGATGTAGGTCCTCGGCTTTCATGACTTGGTATACTTCTTTCCAGCCCCTTCTTGCCTGCAAGGTCTCTTTTGAGAAATCAGCTGACAGTCTTATGGGAACTCCTTTGTAGGTAACTGTCCCCTTTTCTCTTGCTGCTTCTAATATTCTCTCCTTATTTTTAATCTTGGATAATGTAATTATGATGTGCCTTGGTGTGTTCTTCTTTGGGTCCAACTTCTTTGGGACTCTCTGGGCTTCCTGGACTTCCTGGAAGTCTATTTCCTTTGCCAGACTGGGGAAGTTCTCTTTCATTGTTCAAATAAGTTTTCAATCCCTTGGTCTTCCCCTTCTCCTTCTGGCACCTGTATAATTCAGATGTTGGAACGTTTAGAGATGTCCCAGAGGTTCCTAAGCCTCTCCTCATTTTTTTGAATTCTTGTTTCTTCATTCTGTTCTGGTTGAATGTTTCTTTCTTCTTTTCTGGTCCACACCGTTGATTTGAGTCCCAGTTTCCTTCCCGTCACTGTTGGTTCCTGTACATTTTCCTTTATTTCACTTAGTGTAGCCTTCATGTTTTCATCTAATTTGAGACCGAATTCAACCAATTCTGTGAGCATGCTGATTACCAGTATTTTGAACTTTGCATCTGATAGGTTGGCTCTCTATTCGTGGCTTAGTCATATTTTTTTCTGGAGCTTTGATCTGCTCTTTCATTTGGGCCATTTTTTTTTCCCAGTGCGCCTGTTACATATAAGGGGTGGAGCCTTAGGTGTTCACCAGGGCAGGGCAACCCACATCGCTTTGTTGTGAAGCTGTCTGTGGGGAAGGGGTCTGAGAGGGAACAATGGCACTTGCTCCGCTCTCTGCTGGCTTTCAGTCACTTCCCCTGTTTCCCATAAGCAAATTGGGCCCTTCTGTGCTGATTCCCGGTTGGGTGGGCCTGTGTGCATTCTAGGACCCTGTTGGTTTCTCCAACTAACTCTCCTGTGAGGCTGGGAGTTACTCCCGCTGCTGTCTCAACCCCCGCAGGTGTTTTCAATTGGTGGTTTGAGGCTTCATTTCCCCACGATGGAACCCTGGGCTGTGTGGTCTGTTTCACTCCCCAGCTGTTCCCTTATCTGCATGTGAAAGTGGAACCATCTGCTCCACCAGCCGAGATCTCACCAGGTCCGCCAGCCACAGCGTTTCTGTGAGCCCTCTCTGCCTGGGTGCCCAGCTCCCCAGCTCTGCCCCTGCTATCAGTCTGGATGAACGTGTATTCTTTAACTCCTTGGTTGTCGGACTTCCATACAGTTCAATATTCTGTCAGTTCTGGTTGTTTTTTTTTTAATTGTTGTTGTCCTTTTGGTTGTGTGAGGAGGCACAGTGTGTCTACCTACGCTTCCATCTTGGCTGGAAGTCCCATTTTTTTTTTATTATTTTCTCTTCTTGCTGTTCTCATAGAATGTTTTTTTTTCTTCCTTATGTTCCAAATTATTGATCTGATTCCTGGCTTCCTCCACTCCACTGTTGATTCCCTGTAAATTTTTCTTTATTTCACTTAGCGTAACCTTCATTTCTGCCTGGGTATTTTTTATGCTGTTGAAGTACTCAATGAGTTCCTTGAGCATGATAATAACCAGTGTTTTGAACTCTGCATCTGATAGATTGTTTATCTCTACTTTATTTAGTTATTTTTCAGGAGTTTTGTTCTGTTCTTTCATTTGGGCCATATTCATCTCCTCATTTTGGCAGCATCCCTGTTTTGTTTCTATGCATTAGGTAGAGCTGCTTTGACGCCATGTCTTAGTAGCATGACCTATTGTAGAAAAGCACACCATAAGTTGGATTGGGTGGAGCCTTAGGTAATTGGCAGGGCAGGGCAACTCCTGTGAACCAGGTTGAAGGAATCTCTGATATGGTGTTCCCACTCTGTTGCTTTGTGTGGGGGAGGACTCAGAAAAAGGACAATACTGCTGCCTGGCCTCTGGAGTTTTGTCCAAGAGGAAGCTACTCTCCAGCACTTGCCCTGATGCCAGACACTTCAGTTTCTCCCTGTATGCCACTGGAGCCCTTACTCCTGCTGTCCCAGTGCTGTAGCCCAGAGGGAATGAGTCTACATATGTCCTAAGTCTGTTGCGGGCCTTTTATGAGGAGACACTTGAGAATCCCACAGTTTCTTCTGCCATCCCAACCCCCACTGGTTTTTATAGCCATAAGTTATGGGGACTTATCTTCTTGGCACTGGAACCCTGGGCTGGGTGGTCTGGAGTAGGGCTGGGATCCCTCCCTCACAAGGTATCTGTCCAGATTTTTATCCACCACACATGAGTGTGGGACTGCCCATTCTTCATCTCCACACATCTCTGCATCTCTGTCCCACCTACCCATCTCGATGAATGTGACTTCTTCAACTCCTTCATTGTTGGGCTTTCATACAGCTTGATTTTCTGACAATTCTGGGTGATAGTTGTTTTGTAGTTTAGTTGTAATTTTTGCTGTGGTTGTACAAAGAGGTAAGCCATGTTTACCTATGACTCCATTTTGACCAAAAGTCCTTGCCTATAGTTTTGATTTCCCAGACTCCCTGAGAGAGTCTTCTGGATCCCAAGTGGTCCATGAACAACATGCCGGAAAGCACTCAAAGAGGTTCTAAACTTGGTTTTACACTTTGAGATTGACACTATATCTAAAACTCTTTCCTCCTTTAGCATTACTTCTGGTCACTCCCCTGGTTTCTTGTTGAGCTCAGTCCTCTTCTTTCAGCATTCTAAACATACTCTCTACCATTTACTTAATGGTTTCAGCTATCACCTATGTACTAATGATAGATTTTGTACTATGTACCAAACCTATATCTCTAATGCAGAGTTGTGTCCTGACAAAAAGATCCGTATTTCTGATTAATATCCTGTAAATACCTCCAACTTTATATACGGAAAATATAATTCACCTTTTTTGCAAATTCATTTATACTCCTGAATTATTGATCTAGGCTGTTAGCACCTTTGTTCTTCTAGCCACACAAACTAAAAATCTAGTGGTTATCCTTAATGCCCTTACCAATAAAGGGCCAACCAAGTAACACTAATCTGCGGTACTGTGACAACATCAATAGGGAGTGGTGAAGCCTAAGTCAAACTAGAGAATGCATGTTCCATCTAAGAGGCATTCATACTCAAACAGTGTGTGGGGCAAACAAATCATATTTGTTAGTTGCCAGTCTGTGATACTTGGTAACTCTGAATTATCTCTTGATTTTTTACCTGTCTTTCCATTTCCACTGCCATTTTTCTAATTTAGATCCCCATCATCTCTTTTCATCTTTTAAAAAAAATATTGTTGTTCAAGTACAGTTGTCTCCATTATCCCCCTGCCACATGCCCCACCTCCTACCCTCAATCCTATCCCCCTTTGGCTTTCTCCATGTGTCCTTTATACATGTTCCTTCATGACCCTCCCCTCCCTGTTATCCCCCTACCTCTCCTCTGGATACTGTAAATTTGTTCTTTATTTCAATGTCTCTGGTTATATTTTGCTTGCTTGTTTGTTTTGTTGATTAAGTTACACTTACAGGTGAGATCATATGGTATTTATCTTTCATTTGGCTTATTTTACTTAGCATAAAGTTTTCCAGTTCCATCCATGCTGTCATGAAGGGTGGGAGCTCCTTCTTTCTTTCAGCTGCAAAGTATTCCATCCTGTAAATGTATCAAAGTTTTTTGATCCACTCATTTACTGATGGACACTTAGGTTGCTTCCAACATCTGGATATTGTAAATTGCACTGCGATGAACATCAGGATGCATAGGTTCTTTTGAATTGGTGTTTCAGGATTTTTAGGGTGTAATCCCAGCAGTGGAATTCTGGGTCAAAAGACAATTCCATTTTTAGTTTTTTGAAGAAATTCCATACTGCTTTCCACAGTGCCTGCACCAGTCTGCATTCCCATCAACAGTGTACTAGGGTTCCCTTTTCTCCACAACCTCTCCAGCACTTGTTGCTTGTTGATTTGTTCATGATAGCCATTTTGACCGGGTGGAGTGGTATCTCATTGTGGTTTTAATTTGCATCTGAGGGCTAGTGATGCTGAGCATCCTTTTATATGTCTGTGAGTCATCTGTATGTCCTCCTTGAAGAAGTGTCTGTTCAAGTCCTTTGTTTATTTTTTAATTGGGTTGTTTGTCTTCCTGGTGTGGAGTCATGTGAGTTCTTTATATATTTTGGAGATCAAACCCTTGTCCGAGGTATCACCGGCAAATATATTTTCCCATACAGTTGGTTCTCTTTTCATTTTTCTGATGTTTTCTTTAGCCATGCAGAAGCCTTTTATTTTGATGAAGTCACATTTGTTTATTCTTTCCTTTATGTCCCTTGCTCTAGGGGACATATGGTAAAAATATTGCTGCATAGAATATCTGAGACATCCCTGCCTATGTTCTCCTCTAGGAATTTGATGGCATCACGACTTATATTTAAGTTTTTTATCCATCTTGAGTTAATTTTTGTGTATGGTGTTAAGTTGGTGGTGGAGTTTCATTTTTCTTTTTTTTTGCATATAGCTGTCCAGATCTCCCAATACCATTTGTTGAAGAGGCTACTTTTACTTCACTTTATGCTTCTGCCCCTTTCCTCAAATATTAATTGTCCATAGAGACTTGGGTTTATTTCTGGGCTCTCTAATCTGTTCCATTGATCTGTGTGTCTGTTCTTATGACAGTACCAGACTGTTTTGATTACAGTGACCTTGTAATATAGTTTAACGTCAGACATGGTGATCCCTCCTACTTTGTTCTTCTTTCTCAAAATTGCTGTGGCTATTCAGGGTCATTTATGGTTCCATATAAATTTTTGAAATGTTTGTTCTATATTTATAAAATATGTCATTATTATTTTAATAGGGATTGTGTTGAAAAAAATATGGAACACTTCATGAATTTGCGTGTCATCCTTGTGCAGGGGCCATGCTAATTTTCTCTGTATTGCTCCAATTTTAGTATATGCGCTGCCAAAGTGAGTACCCCATCATCTCGTACATAGACTATTACAATAGCCTTATAACTGACCCCTCTGACTCAAATTTCCACAAATACTGCCCCTCCTGGTCCCATGCAGATTTATTTTTCAGAAGGCAGAGAAAGTGATCGAAAATAAAAATCTGGTCACTTATTTGATATTCTAGATTAAAATTCCATAGTAGTTCTCAATTGGCTATAATAAAAAAATACACATTCCTTAGCACAATATCAATCTATAATATGCCATCTTCCACATATTACTTCAATTTAGTTTTTCTTCACTTTTCTATTCTTAGCTATAGAACTAAGACTTATAAACACTTTCTTATATGCCAAGAACTAATCCGAATTACATATATTATCTCATTAGTCCTCACAACCATTAAGATAGGTATCATCATTGAGCCCATTTTACAGATGAAGAAACTGAAGCACAAAGCTAAATTAAATCATTTGGAGTTCATCTAAAATCTCATACTGCTTCAGGATTCTGTGTCTTTGCATCTGTATTCACTCTGACTGTAATGGTTTCTGTTTTCTAACAAACTTCTAGCATCTTTCAAGATTTAGATCAAATATCAGATATTTGAGCTATCTTCTCTGGCTAATCCATTCCAAAGTAAAGCTAGGTATTCCTTCCCACCTTTGAAATAAAAACTACACAATACAACTTACCAGAAATGAACATCTGCCTAGCACTTAGCACAGTAGAACAGTGGATTACCAGTAGCAGATAGTTCTTGCTATAAGTAATTTTAACTGTAATTTCTACTTTTCATGGAAGAGTGGGAGGAACAAGGTGAGGGTAGTTTATTCCTGCTCCCCCTTCCCAACCTCCTGCTCTTGTAATCCTTATCACATCCCCCATGACAGATAGTCCTTTATGTGATTCAAGCAAAAGTCACTAACTTCTACATATTGGACAACAACTATCTGGGGCCTTACAATCCAGGAGTCTTATACCCATTTCATAATCCCTCAATAAGGTGGTATCTTTTTATATAATTGGACCTGTAAAAATCAATAAGAAGTTTAAAAATAGTCATGGAAAGCCACTCTGAAATGAGGAAGAGAATTTAAGTCACTGATTACTATGATTTTTACAGAGAAAGCTATATAGTCTTTTCTAAATTGAGCATTAAGGTATAAAAGGTCCTTATTCTCTAACACATTTAGAGTTTGAACACATGTAATCTAGCATCTTCCACTAGGCATTTAATGAACATTTTGTGAGAACATCTGTTTGTTATTTATCTTTGTCTCACTTTACACATCAGCAAATCCCTTTTTACCACCAGGACAGAATAAAAATCACCATTTTATTATACAGCACTCATAAATTTAAACTTCAAATAGGGGAAAGAGAAGCAATTGCCAGCACTGTATTCTACCTGATGTTACAAGGAAGAAGTACAAAGGTAAGGAAATACAGAGGGAAATTATTAAATATATTAATCCCTTTAACATACACTCTGCCAATAGCTACTATGTTTCACTGTTCTAGCAACTGCTAAGAAGAATTAAAAACCATTCTATCCTTCTAGAAGGGCAATCTTTTTTGCCCTCTTGAGTCTATGTCCAAAAAAACAATAAATGGTTTTGTCTTAATAACTGTTTTTTCCTCTGTGTTCTACAGAGAAAACTTTAACAAAGAAAAAACTAAGATTATCAGGTATAGATCGTTTTCCCCAGTTTTTTTTTAATTATTTTATTGTTGTTCAATTACAGTTGTCCACATTTACCCTCCCCCCACCCCACCCCAGGCAAACCCACCTCCCTCCCTTGCTTCCCCCCTGCCCTCTGGTTTTGTCCATTTGTCCTTTATAGTAGTTCCTGAATACCCTTGTCCGCCTTCATTTTCCCCAGTTTTATTGAGATAAAATTGACATACAACGTTGTACAAGTTTATACTGTATAATGTGGTGATTTGAAGTATGTATATATTGTGAAATGAATACCACAATAAGACTGGTTAACACTTTGAAAATCTCGGAAACGAGAGTTACTATATTTTGTCAATGCTCCTGTCCTATTTCATGAAGCTACTGAATGGCATTTCTAAGTGCTCTCACTATTCATTTTGGAGAAGAAGCCAGAATCAAGGCCTTTACAATCAGGAACTGCCAGTGCCATGAGCAAAGCGTAGGCAGAGCGACTAAAGCCACTTCTGAAAGTGTATCCATTATAACATCTACTTGCAAATGTTGTATGTTTTAAGGTAAATAACAGTATAGAATACAATCTTCATTACAACAGTAGTGATAGTTGATTTTCCCTAGATTCAAATATACTGTCCTGTATTCCATGAAGAATAATAAAGTAAGGAATAAGAAAGGCACAGTCCTTGCCTTCCAGAACTTATAATCATTTCCTTCCAACAGTCATTTACAGTACATATACATCACCAGTTTTGTGTAAGAAGAACAAGTTTAGCACATATAAATTCACTAAAGAATAATAGGAGACACAATACCCAATCAAACATTGAATTGAATGGTACAGTACACAGTATTGCAGTTCAGAGAAAGGGAAAATCAATATAGGCTGGCAGAAGTGGGGTGCTTTTCTGTGATGTGTGGAATTTCAGTTTGGGGTAAACTGGATAGGATTTAGAAAGGTAAAGGAGGAGGACAAACTAAGAATCAAATTAATCTATATCATGTGCCTTAATCCTATCCCAACACTTAAGTTCTTTACTACAGAAGTGTTTTGAAAGTCCCTCCCCATATACCATCAAACATGTAAAGAAAGAGATAAGGCGATGCACACACCTTCCTTACACCTTCTTTTGTAAGTTATTGGGGAACAGAAACTTCAGATAGGAATTGATCTGCATATCTGATTAAAGTAATTGATGCTAAAATATGATTGAAGCTTAACCTTTCCATGACATATCTGTATTTTAAAAGAGGATATCATCAACCAATACAGAATCTTGAATAAGTACAATTATGTGGAAATGGTATTTTGAAGCTAGGAGAAATCTCCTTCCCTACCCACTGTCCCAAGCACTTTTCTTCTCTTTGTCCATTTCATAGAGTACCTTCCCTTTCCAACATAATCTGCTAGAGCTTAAGCTATGCAGGATCACTGTGGATAGTATATGCCTTTTCTCCTTATTTACAAGAACTTCTTTACCTCATTAGGCTCCTAGATATAACAAAATGCAAATACTGGAAGTCACTGTAAAATTGCTCTAAATAAGTTTCTATTTTCATCAACATTAGTTTTTTTGGGTAAGGCAAACATTTATTAAAATATAAGGAGTCAGCCCGGCTGGTGTAGCTCAGTGGATTGAACGCGGGCTGGGAACCAGAGGGTCCCGGTTCGATTCCCAGTCGGGGCACATGCCTGGGTTGTGGGCCAGGTCCCCAGTGAGGGCCATGTGACAGGCAATCATACATTGCTCTTTCTCCCTCTCTTATCCTCTCTCTGAAAATAAATAAAATAAAATCTTAAAAAATAAATAAAATAAAATATAAGGAGTCATTTTAGGTTGATAAAAATAAAGTGCTCATGGATGATATAGTAGTCATGTTTATTTATCTCAGTGATTGTCAGCCAGGCTGATACCTACTGAAGATCATATAGGAATCTCCAAAAAATCTTTTTCAAACTATATCTCCACAACCTATGATATTTTTATATTTCCCCTGGGTGGCATAACCACTCTCTACTTGATTTCAACATCAGCCTAGACTTAATTCTTACCAACTATTACCTACCTTCAATCCCAATGTATTTCTGTGTGCCAGATGATGATACTAATGGGAGAAATGAAGAAAGGAAAAGAAGGAAGGAAGTCAGGGAGAATTTCTTTTAAAAAAGCTAGAGAAAATACACACAACCAGCTTTCTAGTTAAAATCCCTGATTGAATTCACTTTAGTCTTAAGGATTGGATTCTCTTCTCCATAAGAAGTGGGTATCATGGTCTAGAATGGTAAACACTCATTACATCTGTAACTAGGAAACAGATGACCTGGCACTTTTTGCACCATCTGAGTCATGGGGTATAAGGGAATTAAAAAGTCTCTATAGAACGACTCTTTGGTAGTAAAATGAGGCAAGAAATGACAAAGGTCAATAAACCAGCACTGCAAGGTTGGCAGTACAGGCAATTAGAGCAGTGCACACAGGTAGGTCAAACTATGAAGACTATATGGATCTACACCTTAAGAATCAAGAAGCAAATGCAGAAACTAATGTCAAGTCAAGCAAGAGAGTGAAGTAAAAGAAGGAAAGCAGAGAAATAAAAGACACATTTTAAACATCCTGTTGAGGTGGGATGGCCAGATTCATGCATAATTCTGAAATCTTAATAAGCTCAGCTAAAAGGTTGAAATGCCACAAAGCTTATTTGTAACATTCTATTCCATTATCAAAAGGCATCATTTATAGGATTCAAAAGCAAAAACAAAACAGAAAACACTAAAACAACACACACATGCATACTTGCATGCACACATGGACATGTACACATCTGTGTACAGGATTAAAACAGAAACATGTGCAGAGACTCACATACACAGCTCTTCAGCACACACATAAACCCTCTCTCTCTCTCTCTCTCCCTCACACACACACACACACACACACACACACACTCTCCAGGATGGGAATGAATGAAAGGAAACCATCTGTGACTTAGGTGATTTTTCCTTCAACTTTGTTTCTTGGCTTCTTCAGTTAAATAAGAATAATCCTAATCAAATGTAAGAGGTATGCTGGGAATAAACTTGGCACTTCATTTTGGTTGTCTTATATTACATATTTGTACCATAGGTATTCTGGCTACTTTAGAAATAGAAAGGGCCCCGGATGGTGTAGCTCAGTGGATTGAGCTCGGGCTGGGAACCAAAGAGTCCTGGTTTGATTCCCAGTCAGGGTACATGCCTGGGGTGCATGCCAGGTCCCCGGTGAGGGCCATGTGAGAGGCAACCATACATTGCTATTTCTCCTTCTCTTTCTCCTTCCCTACTCCTCTCTCTAAAAATAAATAAATAAAATCTTAAAAAAAGAAATAGAAAGGTACTTGTAAAAATACATAGGCTTGAATTCTGAAGTGGTAATACTGGTGAGAGAGGGTATGTGGAAATTGGATATGGAGCCGCCCCTCATGGGGGCCCCATTCTAAGTGAGGTTTGTACCTTTTAAAAATCAGTAACTCTACAGTCAATGCAGTTGCTTTCAAAACCCAACCTGGCTTTTTTTTTTTAAGAAACTGACTCACTGATTCTAAAATTTATATGGAAATATAAGAGATCCAGAATAACAAAACAATCTTGAAAGAGAACAAAGTTGCAAAACTCCCACTCTCCAACTTCAAAAATTACTACAAAGCTACAGTAATCAAGACAATGTGGTACTGGCATAAAGGGCAGGTATATAGAGCAATGGAACAGAATTGAGTATCCTAAAATCAATTTGTATATTTGTTATCAGTTGATTATTGACAAAGGTACAAGAATCATGCAATGGAGAAAGAACAATTTTTTCAACAAAGGGTGCTGGGATAACTGGATATCCACATGCAAAAGAATAAAGTTTAATCCTGACTCATATCACACACAACAATTAATTAAAAATGGATTACAGAGCTATATATAAAGGCTGAAAACTTAAAAGTCTTAAAGGAAAACATAGGAGTAAGTCTTTGTGACCTTGAGTTAGGCAATGGTTTCTTGTATATGTGATGTAAGTGACAAAACAAAAAAAAATAAATTGGCTTCATCTAAATTAGAAAACGTGTGTGCTGCAAATGATACTATCAAGAAAGTAAAAAGACAGCCTAGAGAGTGGTATAAAATATTTGCAAAACCATGAGACAACACTTCACACCTGTTAGAATAGCTTTTAAAAAGAGACAATAAGTGTTGTCAAGCTTATGGAGAAACTGTAAACCTTACTCATTGCTGACAGAACTGTAAAATTGTGTGACCACTTTGGAAACAATTTTGAGGCTCTTCAAAAAGTTGTACATAGAGTTACCATATGACCCAAATATATACTAATAAACCCAAGAGTAATGAATGCATATGCCCACACAAAAACTGAACATGAATGCTTATAGCAGCATTATTGACAATAGCCAAAGAATGGAAACAACCCAAATGTCCATCAACTCATGAATAGGTAAACAAAATGTGGCATAGCAATACAATGGCAAAGTATGCAGTCATAAAAAGGAATGAAATACTGATACATGCTACAACATGGGTGAGCCTTGAAAACAATGCTAACTGAAAGAGGTCAAGTGCAAAAGGACATATTTTTCATGATCCCATTCATATGAAATATCCAGAACAGACAAATCTATGGAAACAGTTGATTAATGGTTGCCTAGCTCTGGGGAGAGTGGGGAGATTGGGAGATAATGTCTAAAGGGATCAGGGTTTATTTATTTTGTGGGTAATGAAAATGTTATAAAATTGGATTTATGATGATGGTTGCTTAACAATGAATATACTAAAGATCATTAAATTATATACTTAAAATTGTTAAATTGTATGGTATGTAAATCATACCCTGATAAATTTGTTAATAAAAATTGGTCTCTAGGGAAGCACATGATGATTGTTTTCTAACATTTGAGGGGTTATGATGTAGAAATGGGAAGAGGTTGCTTGGTGTAAGCCCCAAGAGGTAAACAGAATCAGAATCGCCCCCCGATGTAACTCCAGAGGACTCAATTCATGTTATAGTTTCTGTAAATGGTACTATGTGTAAGAGTAGGAGCAATGGGTGGAGACTGAACAGAGAGATTTAGGCTTATTTATGCAAACATTCAATAACTGGAACTATTCAAAGATGAAATGTCTATCCCACAATGAAAAGTGCGGAATTATTGAAAATATTCAAGCATGAGATGCATGACTGCTTGAGATGGAGTAGATGGTTTTACACAACAGACTGTATATGTATGTGGTAGAGGGGGGAGATGTGACTGGATAGACTTCAAGGTTTCTTTTATAACCGTAACATTCTATTAAAATGCATGTATTACAAACTTTCATTGTAAACCATTTTCTCATTCATTGGCCAGGAATAAATGAATACTTACATATTCTCACTAGATTCACAAGTCCCAGTAGTGATTTCCAATGAAAAAATAAAAGTTGATGCTGTGCTTTAGGCCATTTTTATATTTATATGCTATCTTTGGCTCAATCATCTAGCAATGGACTTATCTTTTTGACTACTCTTTTTTTGTAGTCTATAGTTTTAAAGGTAGCACTTTATAAATATTATTAAAAACAGAATCTTACATTGTACTTAATACCGATAACAATTAAGTTAATGCACATAAATCATTCTGAACTTTGTCTTTTCTCTCTTTCCACCCTCCTCTGTCCTTTCATAAAATATGGAATATGCAGGCTGCTGATTTTTACAAGTTGCTTCCAATGCTTCAGAATGAACCTTTTAGCTGAAGGTTTCAAATATTTTGGCCTAAGTCCACAAATGCCATAAGAAACTGGCACTCCATCTTGCAATGCTTTTCTCTCTGACAATAACTTTAACTTGAGATCATAAAGTAGAATAATTCGTCAGGTGGTCCATTATGCTCTAGACTGAAAACATCATGGGGTAGCAGTCCTCTACACCACTTTACATTTTAGAACTACTGGGAATGATTCTATACTGAAAAAGAGAAGTTCAGATACAATGAGAAAAGCTGCTTATCCATCATCTGTTTCACAAAAGCAAGGGACAGTTTAATATCCTGGGAGGGGCAGCTTACCAATGGTGACATGGGATCAAAAGTGGCTCAACAGCTTCAAATCAAGTACCTCCCTCAGTGAACTGGTCAAGTACAGGCAACACATACAGTAGATGCCAGCTAAATAGTGCTGACTGACTTATTCTGGCTCACTGCCACCTTAGGCATACAAAAAAAACCTGTATCAAAAATCTCAAATGGAAAACATCTGCAATGAAATTGTACTCATTGTCCAGCTAGTACACCAGAGCCTACTATAAATCTCAACCTCATGGTTCATGCCTTGGAACTGTGTACTAATGTTCTAACATAACCTTTCTGTTACTTCCAGTAATAAATCCCCATGGAGAAGTTTCAAGAAGGGCATCGCCTTAGATCATATTCCATGTTAGAGTGAGGTTCTTCTCCACAGCGTATGCTTTATCTGGTCTTGATGTGAGGCCAGCAAAGGAAATGTTCTGGAGTGTTTGATGCTGGAGGGAGTTATTTTTATTTTAAATAGCTGTAAATATTTGATAAGTAATTATGCCCTTGTCACTTCAATTCTTTCAGACCATTTCTTCTCAGCCCATTTCTTTCCTTTCTTGTTAAAAGCCTCACAAGGTCCGTAAGTAGGGAATGCTACTTGGGAGGGAGAAAGATACTACTGGGATCCCGGGCTCATTTTTCCAATGGTCATATTTCTGCCTGTGCTTATCCCTTTTTCTGCCAGATTGTGCTCTTTATTGCTCACACCACTCAAAATAGCCACCAGTGCCAATATTCAGAACTACTCAAGCTGTATTTGTTGTATTTACTTTGTAACCCACCCTCATAAACCACTCTCCCTAGATCCCTTAAGCATTTCGACTGCTCTTTTCCATTTCAAGCAACTCAGTTCCAGAGAATGCAAACTTGGGCATTGTCTAATTACCAATTAAAAAGGGATTCCACTATTTTTTTTCTAAGAAGGTATTTGTGCATATCCATGTCAGTTACTCAAAAGTATATTGACTTTTTAAAAGTATATTGCCTTACCATATTGCATACTGTTAATATAGTTTACTATCTCCTATCATCTATAGACTTTTAAAAGCATGAATCAAATATACTTTCGATGTTGACCTATTTGTGTGATATTTATAACTAAGAAAAATATGTTACTCAAAAAAACTTCTTCAGAATAGTCTGCCTTACTTGCAGATTATTGTCATTTTATTAACATAAATTTTCACAATTATGTCATATTATTTATACTCCTTATCACAAATTTGGGTGGATACAGATTGTACAAGTTCCACTGAATAAGCTGAGCAAATTTCCTTGACTCAGGAGAGCATATTAGAGTTGTAGTTATTTGCAGTTTCCCCCACCTCTAAACCAAACGGTAGTGTTTAGGAAAATACCAACCACATTTAGCAGGATGAGTTAGCCATCTAGGGTATGGTATGGGAGTAACAATGAGTAGAGTGTATAAAGAATTTTTTTAAAGATTTTATTTATTTATTTTTAGAGAGAGGAGAAGGGAGGGAGACAGAGAGGGAGAGAAACAGCAATGTATGGTTGCCTCTCACATGGCCCTCACAGGGGACCTGGCCCGCAACCCAGACATATGCCCTGACCGGGAATCGAACCGGGACCGTCTGGTTCCCAGCCCACGCTCAATCCACTGAGCTACACCAGCCAGGCTGTATAAAGAATTTAAAGAAGGTTTTCTTTACAATCTCTTCATAAGAAGCTTTACTGGACCTTTCCTAATTCCTATTCAGAAGACAGTTAACACAGGGACCATTTTCTTTACATTCTCCCACTTTATACTGATCTACTGATCTGGGCTTTTTGTGAAGGAACATCCTAGTAATATGAAACCTTCTCCCCTCTGTCTCTCACAGTGAGGAACCCAGCCTTGAAGTACGTGGATGCAGGAGGACAATCCACCTACCTTACAGTCTATCTACTTGAGAAGGAAGACAAAGAGTGGAATTCCCTCACGTGACCTCCCACTCCTGCCCACTTCAGGAGGGAGAGAAGGAGGCTGTCCTGGGGTGTAAGCGCTCAATAAATTGTGTCTATCCTCTCAAAAAAAATAGAGCACAGAGAGAGATGAAGGAGGGGGAAAGAGAAGGAGGGAGAGAGTGAGAGAGTGTGTGTGTGAGGAAGAGAGGAGACTGGAGTCTGGGCAAGTTAGTGGTACATACAGCCTTGAGTAAGGGGGACAACCAACATTTATTGAGGGTGCTAATGAGAATTAAATGAAATATCTTATATAAAGACCCTAGCATAATCTCAAAACATATTTTACTTCTTCTCCACCATGGCTTGAATTATGAAAGGTCCCTATTAGAGTGAGTTTTTTTAATTGAAATTAGAAATGTCTAGCTTCCTAAACAAAGTAAAAATGTCACTGAAAACCGTAGATGTAATTTGGAGAAAGGGGAGGCAAGGAGTTTAAAATTTCATTTAAATCCAAATGGGGTTTGTCTTTACACATTTCTTGAAACTGTAGCTGTGGTAGTATCTCTTTAGTCCTCAAAACAAAAGAACCTATTTGCAGAATGCTCCAGGGCAGCCCTGAGTGGCACTTTAAAACACCAGTTTTGAACTCTTCTAGGCAGTTCAGTGAGGTTGGATAAAACAATAGATTATGAGAGTGAGTTTGAGTGGTACAAAAAGATGGGGGTGGTTTGCTGTCCATTGAAAAGAAAAAGCAGAGCCAAAGGCACTGAAGGGAGAATGTGAAGGGAGAAAAGAGAATGTCAGGAAATGCTAAATTTTTTAGCAACTGAAAAGAGTGCAAACAACTGAGATCTAGGCCAATAGAGGCAGGTCAAGCAGGCATAATTATTTATCATATAGTTTCTACAGATAGCAATAGTCAAGTACATTATTCTACCTATATGTTTTTTCCAATACTATAGACTTTAACATTGGGTTCTTTTTTTACGATTTTATTTATTTATTTTTAGAGAGGGGAAGCGAGGGAGGAAAGGAGGGAAACATCAATGTGTGGTTGCCTCTTGAGTGCCCCCTACTGGGGAGCTGGCCCACAACTCAGGCATGTGCCCTGTCTGGGAATCGAACCAACAACTCTTTGGTTTGCATGCCAGCACTTAATCCACTGAGCCACACCAACCAGGGCTGGGTTCTTTATAGAAAGCCACCAAGTACAACTAATACAAATGATGAACTCCACACGATAATAAAAGAGTGCCTAGCTTTATGGCTCTTTATGTAAAAACTACAATCCATTTCTGATTCAAATTCTTCCAAAGCATGAATACTATTTATTTATTTATTTATTTATTTATTTATTTATTTTTAGACAGGGGAAGGGAGGGAGAAAGAGAGGGAGAGAAACATCAATGCATGGTTGCCTCTCACACACCCCCTACTGGGGACCTGGCCTGCAACCCAGGCATGTGCCCTGACTGGAACTGAACCAGTGACCCTTTGGTTTGCAGGCCAGCACTCAATCCAGTGAGCTATACCAGCCAGGGCAGCTTTACTGCTATTTTAAATAACAAAATCATCCACAAAAAGGTACATTACTAATTCAAGGAAGATTTGTCAGAGAAAGAAATAAAAGCTGAAAAGCAGTGAGTAATGAGTGGTTAAGTTACTGATTAATCCAAAAGAGAATAGTTAAAGGGTCTATGAAAGCTAAAATGTATAAAAATGTTTATGAACTAAATATCGGAGGTAGGAGCTCTTTCTTCTGATTAACTCAACTTTCTTATCCCTAGATCAGAAATCAAGGCTTAACAGTCTCCTCTTAATAGCAAGTGAATATGATTAGAAAAACAGTACTGATGAGAAATGCAGAGCATAGGTCTCATTTAAATTTAATTGAGATCATTATTTGTTAAAATACTTCTGAGAGTAACTCACTTTAGGCCATTTTTAAAATTTAAATTATTCAAAATAAGGAATGCAATGTTCTATATATCAAAGTAAACAAGGTTCTTATTTTATTTCCTATAGATACAACGATCACTGTGGCCATGTAGACCCCTAAGAAAATCATTCCTCTGGATAGCCAAGCTTTCTGGACCTGCACTTCCAATACTGCATCCAATAACCACATGTAATGACTTTAATCTCAATTTAATTAAACTTAAATAAAATTTAAAATTCAGTTCCTCAGCTGCAGTAGCCACATTTCAGTGCTCAAGAGCAACATGTGTCTAATGGTACTATGTTGGACAATGAAGACATAGAATATCTCATCATCACAGAAAGTTCTATTTTGACAGCATGAGGTTAGACATCAAGCGACCAAGACTTTAAGTTTCACATAAAAAATTAAAATCATTTTAATAATAGTTTTTCCACAATGTAATTATTATTCATGGCCATAGACAATACAGATTAAGATTAAACATTTTAATTTTAACTTTGAACCATGATTTTCAAAGGTCAGTTGTACAGAATAATCATCTGGGGAGTTTGCTAAATGCAGCTAACGCAGAGAGTGACTCAGCAGGTCTGGGATGGGGATCCAGGAATCTGCATTTTAAACATATTTCCTAGATCTTACTGACATGGGTAGTTCCTAAATCACATTTTGAGAAGTGCTGTGAGTATGCATCAAAAAATTCCAATGATCAGCTTTGGCTGGGGTGGCTCAGTGGATTGAGCTCTGGCCTGCAAACTAAAGGGTTGCTGGTTTGATTCCCAGTCAGGGCACATGCCTGGGTTGCAGGACAGGTGCCCAGTAGGGGGCACGTAAGCAGCAACCACACATTGATATTTCTCACCTTCTCTTTCTCCCTCCCTTCCCCTCTCTCTAAAAATAAATAAATTTTAAAATTAAAAAAATTCCAATGATCAATTTACACATTCTGATTCACTTTATTGTATGGATAAGTATTAACATGTGTCTACAGGCAAGCTCTTGTCTCTACAAAAGTACAAAGTGTTCCACAAAGGCAAAAGAATGGGCTTTCAAGGTATAGTAATCTAACAAAGGGTGAATATAGAAAAAAAAGCAAGAAGACAGTTACACTAGAAACAAAACAAATCTTTGGACAGGATATTTCAGAATATCTATGCAGGGCAGAAGCTAGCTAGCCAGTCAGTTTCTGGAATGCTCAGGCTCTGGAAACAGCTTTGAATCTTGAGCTAGCATAAGAGGAGAGGAGAAAAATTATTTGATTATACAGTTTCTGAAGACCTGAATATTGCATGTAAGTGCTGAGTATGTAAAAGAAACTAGGCTAAGTGTTAAGACACTAGTAAAATTAAGTTTTTTATTTGAAGGAACTCAGTCTAGTAGGGGAAGACAGATCAAAAATAAGTATTATAATAAAGTAGCAGGTGTCATTTGAGCTGGACCTTAAATGTCGAGTAGCTCTAGGTTTGTTGGAGATGTGGAAAAATGGCAATTAAAATGTAGAGAGCAGCATGAAGAAAAGTACAAGAGCTTGACAATTTTGGGTGGACCTGGTGACACATCTCCCACTATACACCCTTCTGTAAAACCTACTCAGCAGCCACTCTAGACCAGTTCAAAGTTACCAGACTGCTTGAAAATTCTACTTTCTTTCTGACCCTCGTTACTGGTACTCTCTATTGCCAGAGACATCGTGGATGACTGCATCTCCAGCAGCGTCTAAACACTGCCACTGCTCATGCTTTTTCCTCAGATTGTCAGCCTTTAAAAATATCTTTCATATTCAATTGCTTCTCTCTCAATTCTCAGCTTTTTGCAAGAACAAACATTGCCAACTAGAGTGCCGTTTCTCTTTCAGGCAATCAAGTGACCAAATCATAGCACATCTTCCCTGTATCTACTTTCTCTCCACTCTACTTTATGCCTAGCTGTTAGAGTGTTCTTTCTAAATGTAGAGCTTAACATATCACTACTCTCCTCAAACACCTTCTGAAAAAGATTTTTTTTTTCCAAATGGCATTCCGAGCCATTCATGGTCTTGTCCCAGGCACCCAGAATGGATGGCCCAGAATGTTCAGTCTGGTGAGGAGAGAACTCTGCACTGTCTATGTCTTATCAAGGAATGGACAATGGAATAGCTGCTTCAGGATGTACATGAGTGTGAGAACAGCTTCTTCAGTGAAGTGCCTTTAAAGATATACAACATATTACATAGTGGTTAAGGACATAGGTTCTGGAGACAAAGTTCCTATGATTAAATTCTGACTCTGCTACTTAGTAATTGTGTGACTTGGTACACAGGTTACTTAAACTCTGTGTCACAGTTTTTTTACCCTGAAAATGGAAATACCACCTACCTCAAAGGGGTGCTGTGAAGCTTGATGAGTCCATACATACAAGGTATTTATAACATGGCCTGGCATATAGTAAGCACTCAATAAATGTTAACTAGTATTATCATGTGTATGTGTGGGTAGGGACACACACTTGATCATGCTTTGTCCAATAACCCTTGAAGGCATCAGTGCTATATCAGGGATGGCAGTTAGTATTGTGTAGCAGCCCATGGGGCATCTTCACTATGTTGTCCTGCATAGATAGCATGCCTTAACTATTCTCATAGTATCTTAAGCCCTTTTAGGAAAAAAGACAGATTGAGAATTTTTTTAATTTGTAAATATTTTAGTGATCCCCTTCAATAATCTAGAGTAAGGCAACTCCAGCACACCTCTGGTTTGTGTATACTAGCCCTCATACCCACCTCTCTAAGAACCACCTTTCACTCTCTTAAAACATACTCATAGATGTACTGAAGGAAGAAATCATCAGACAACCAACTTCAGCTCCCCTGAACAACCAGAACTCTACTCCCTCTAATTTATCTTGCCCTCAACACAGGAGGAAAAATGATTTTGCTGTGCCAGTGTGCAACGTCAATTTCTTTAAAAGCCCCCATAAGCTGTCTTTTCATTTATATTTAGAGTGTTTGTTCCCAGAAAGAGGAATGGAGTGAGGGCTGTTAGTCAGAACTTCCAAATGCACAGGAAATTTGCCACCTGAAATCAAGTTTAATGTGCAGCTTCCAAACACATGCCCCTAATTCTCCCGGTTCTCCCCACTCTAATGCTCACCCATTCCCCAGAGTTCTCTCCTATATTTTTACAAGTGTCAATTTCCATTTCCATTTGAAGAATGATAAGAGGGCTTTATATCATCCTCATCTCTTTTTTGCTAGAAAGGAATAATATAAGAATAGCTTTAAGATACATTAAAGTATAAAGATATTATTTTAGATAAGGATAAATTCTAATTGCGTGGAATCTGAGACAATACACCCATTACCAGTTTTCTAAAAGTCTCATAAACAGGTCACAACAATACTTGCCTCAACTCTGGCTCATTTGCTTGGCAACATTCTCAAATATTTATTGTCAAAAGCTGAAGAGTTGTCTATGGTGTGAGCAACTAGTCATTTCCCCAGTACATGGGATAGTCTCTAATAAATTCAGATCTAAGAATGACTGCTTTAAGAATGTTACCTGAAGAGGTTTTAAAAGATGTTTTACTAGAGAACTAGTATGAGCTATGCAATTATCTGGGTTCATCTGCTTAAGTGATAATGCAGTTTTAAACAGTATTCTCTTCTTCAGTGGGGCAGAATGGTTTTTTTCGCTATTCAACCTAATGAGAAACAATTATAATTGAGAAACTATTTTGGAATTTACAAAGATGGCAAAGCTGGTCTACAAGAAGGAAGGGAGGGAGGGAGAGATGGAGGGAGGAAGGAAGGAAGGAAAAAAGGAAGGGAGGGAAGGGGAAAGAAGGAGAGAGGGAGGGAAGGAGCGAGAGAGGGAGGGAGGGGGGAAGGAAAAAAGAAAGAAAAAAGAGGGGAGGGAGGGAGAGGAAAGGTGTGAAACTGAGTTAGCTGTATATTTTTTCTGTTGATCTGAATAAAATACTGAAACCTATACAATTTTATTAACCTGTGTCACCCCAATACATTCAATAAAAATAAAAATATAAAACATATGCCACTTCACATTTATGGCCAATATATAAAAAATACACATATTTTTATGAAAACAGCATATGCTTTTTGTGCAAAATATTAAAAAACAAACTAGCTTGTTTTAGAAGAAAATATTCTAATTAACCTTTTTAATTGGACATTTTAATTCCCAATAACTTCATAAGGCTCTCCATTCATTCATATTGAATTATAAATTAATCAAAATACTGGTGTTTCTTTATATATCTCTACAATTAATCTGAAAAGCACTCATATATTAAAATAAATGTTGGATTAAAATAGCTGGAAAAATCTCTAGAGTTCTATAAAAGAACACATTTCTTAGCAAATGACTGAATTTAGTCTTCTTGACTAGTAACTTAAGTCAAATTTACCCTGGATCCATCAACTGAGAGTCAGCCTGGTGTAAGGGGGAGAAAAAGCTCAGATTCTTGACTCACATCATCTAACTTATGAGTTCAGCCTCTGCCACTTCTTAGATGTGAGACCTCAGGCCAGTTACTTATCCTTGGAGTCTCAGTGTTCTTACCTGTGAAATGGAGATCATAACACCACTGACCTACTTCACATTGGGTTGTTATGAAGATAAACTGATCAAGCACATGTTAAATGACAGTGTAAATGTTTTATACTACATCCATTATGTATAAGTCAATAACTGACAACTATACTGCAATTGTTACTTTTAATAGAGTAAATCCATGAAGAAATTAAACATGTATTCACTATTAGCATACAAATAAAATTCAGTCATGAAAATCATGTAGTTGGATTCATTAGGTCACCCTGGAATTGAGACATGGCAAGGAGAAAATGTCACTATTTTTAAAACATAAACACTTTTATTAGCATAGAGGAGTTCTTCCCAGATATAGTAATTCCAGTACCATAATAAATTCCAACATTTTTCACTGCCAGAAATTTACACCAGTAACACAGGTCCGTGAGAAACCTCTATTTATTGAACAAAGCAATATTTTCAATGAAAATGTATCTATTCATTTTTGTAGTGAAGAAAAGGGACATTCTCTGATTTTAATCCAAACACAGAAACCTCAAAAACTTCTCACATTAAAAATGTACAGAGACAGCTCTTCTAGAGTCAAGCGTGCACTGGAGTACGGAGAAAATATCCAACAAGTACAACTCTTCAACACTTAGTGCAACAAACCATCCATGACCCAAAGAAGAAACTGAAGCTATAAATTCAAATAAATGGGCTGCAGGGAGACTACACAAACCTGCTGTTGCTTTAATTGCAGACAATTCAATTCAGCAGCTGTTGGTCCAGGCACTAAGGTTCACTGTATGCTCTTCAGCGTAACCTTGAAATACTGTCACTCACTCACTTCTCCACATCATCTGCATGCTGTCCAATTAATGAGGAGCGAAATTAACTGTCAAACTACGCATCAAAACAGAACATGATCTTTTAGCTCTTAAGCACAGGGGCACAATACTTTAAGGACAATAAAGCAAGAATGGATGTGCAAGTCCTTGACAAAATGATATTCAAACTTATTAAAACATGTGGTTGTAGGAACTAAGCTTCTGTTCAGCAAGAAAGTGAAACTTTCTCAAGGTTTTTCCATTTAGAAGGATTCTTTCCATCTAACTGCTATATGTATAAGAAGCCTTTCAAACAACATTTACCAAAGCCTGATCAGTCTTCAACTTCTTTATTATTATGGACCAATGTGTTTCTGAAAGCTTAAGAAAATACTGGAACATTTCTGGTCCAGTGATATTTTACAATACAAATGGTTTGGAGCTGGCGTTTTTTAGCTTTCTGTTCCCAGCACTCTTTTTTTCTTCCACGAGAACAAACAAATAACAATAATATATAGTGTTCATCAATCTGAGTTAAATAATGAAATAAAAATAAATTTACCAAACAATATGTTCTGGAATGCTTCCTATTTGAGGTTTCCTTACTATTAACAAATCTAGACAGCCAATTAAGAAATGCAGGAGTTAATAAACTCAAGAGAAACACAACATATGAAGTGTTTAAAAATTGCTTTTTTTGCCTCTAAAGAAAGCACTGTGTCTTCTGTACAAACACTCTAGGCTCTATCACATACTACCAGTTGCAGACATAAGACTTGAGAAATTCAATACAAGAATACAGCAGAGAAGCGTGCACAATTAAGGGATCAGGACTATCAGTTTAATAGAAAACCCAGATTTTACATAGCAGTCTGCTACAAACATTATAGCTAGAGGCAGACATATATTATGCAGATATTTTGTTTAGCTCATTATAACCTTATTTGTCCTTCAATATAGTTGAACTTAAGGCAAAATAAAAGAGGAATGCACTTTGAAACAAAAGGGAAATGAGATAAAATAAAACATACTATACCTGTATATTGTACCAGGAACATCGTGATACTCTTGAAAGAACTGTTTCACGTTGTATCCTACCGTGAGTTATTCTCCCCTTACCCTCTTCTCTCCAAAAAAAGAAAAGCCAAAGCACCCCAAATCCTCACTACTCACTATCCCAAACTCACCATGCCCCCCCGCCCCGCATTCAGGAGAAAGAAAAAAAAACAGCTACAATTCAGCTCAGATCCAATGCTTCTGTTTAGCTCAGCTACAGCCGAGCAACTGAGCTCTAGCAACGGAGCATAGGGAGGTGGATTCTGATGCCAGTAGCACTTCCATCCACTTCACTTACACAAAAGCAGGCAGTGGAAAATCCAGGAGCCTTGAAGACAAGGGCTGGAACCAGCTTTTATGAATTGCTATTACTGCATGTGTCACCATCCATCTCCAATGACGGACACTTATAGGCTGAATTGGGAGTGAAGGGGGTGGGGTGAAAGAGGTTGGAGAGCAGGTGGAGAAGCAATTAGCGGTATGTTCATCGGAGAATTCGTTCAGGATTTCATACATCAGTGCCGAAAGAAACAGCATGCAGTGGACAAATCAGAACTTTACAATTCGTATGCCTTAGAAGAAATCCTAGCTCGCAGCACCAACCAAACAAACAAACAAAAAATACTTGTCCACTCTTACAGACCATGGAAAGTCACCGCTCTGCTTTCTCTTTCCTCCAGCTACCCTTGTTCCTGAGAAATCAACATTCAAAATGAATATTTGCTAATTTTCTCTAAATAATTGCATTTAAAGGGTTGGAAGCAAAGGAAGTATAAAGAAATTAAATTCGATTGAACATGACATCTCTTAACAAGAAGGCAAGAGGCTAATTATTTTAAGTCAACTTTTCATCTCTAGTCCAATTCCCCAGGTGCAGCTTTCACACCTATAATCAGTGGATCACAGAACTTTTGTGTATGTATTTAACACTGAAAAACAATCAATGTATACCTAAAAATAGTTCAGTTAAAGTCAAGGGGAAAGCTAATAGCTTTGTGCAGGGCTCTCCATAGGTGACCTTAAGCACTTTCCCTGTAAGTGCTTCAATTTCACGAATTTGCTACACTGACGCCCATTTTTCTAAACCAGTTTCAAAATTAATCATGAATATGAACAAAAAGGAAATAGAAAGGAAACACAACACAACTGAAGGAATACCTGGGCTGGATATTAGGAAACATGGATTCAGGTTCCAGTTCTATCACTTTCTAGCTGTGTTACCCTGGACAAGTCACTTAACTTCTCTGATCCTAAGTTCCTTATTTCTAAATTGGACATAATAGTACCGATTCCTATGGCTTATGGGATTGCTATGAAGAGCTAATGAGATCACAGAAATGAAAACCTTTTTATACCTTGTTGGGGTTATTAATATTATACCCTGAAACAAATCTTGCCTAAGTGACTGAATTGAGCCACCGCTATAACAAGGAAAATAAAAAGAAAAAATATATATAATTTCATAAAACATTCTCCAATTTTTCTAGTTTTAAAATTCCACTGCTTATTCTTAAAATTCCACAGAAGACAATTTTGTTGAAAAAAGTTTTTAAATCTGATATATAATACATTCAAAGTTTATTAAAGAGGCAGAAATCCTTTCATTCATTGGTCCCCAACCTTTTCGGTACCAGGGACCAGTTTTTCCATGAAACGGTTTCTGTTTTTTTCACTCGCTGCAGCTCACCTCCTGCTGTGAACCGCATGAGGGGGCAGGGGGTGGGCATGGCGTGGAGACAGGAGGAGGAGCTCAGCTTCCCTCCTGGCAGGTTGGTAACAGGCTCCTAACCAGTACAGTCCTCCCAGAGGTTTGGGGATCCCTGCTTTAATTCCTTTTTTTCTTTATATGGCCTAGTATTATGTTCCATCTGAAATGCAAGCTACTGGATAATGTACACTTCCTTTTGTTAAATATTTATATTAAACTGAAAAAAAAAACCCAAACACTTCTATTAACCTGGTAAGTCCTCACCACCCAGTGTGAGAGGAAGAATTCAGATTGATTGACTAAATCTAAATCCACAAAGTAAAAATCCAAAGTCATGTTTTATAAGTCTCTAAGCTGCCTTGATACTATATATACAGTGACCAGCTGGCTTAAGCTGGGACACAATTTTAGCACATGAAGTCCTGGGGTGGCCACACCTGGGGCACTAAATGATCCAGGCAGTGTTTGGGGACCTTTGGTTCGGCCAAATCCCACATGTCCTGATTTCCATCTGTATGGTGGTTACCCAAGTGTGTGCCTGTCCACATGGGCCAAATCTAAAGCAGCCAAAAGAAAGGTGAGAGTTATAGCAGAAATATCAGATGTCGACTCCCCTTGGCCCCCTCCAATGCCATCGGTGTCTTCAAATAAATGCCCAGCCCACTTCCTGTGAGAAGAAAGAAAACTTTTCCTAATTGCCCCTTTGACTATCATTGCCAGTACTAAAAATGCCAGTAAAATCTATATCCAAAATCTACATAAAATTAATGGGGAAAATGAATTATTGTAAGTGACAGTGAATTATTATAAGAGGTAATTAGTAGCTGAGAGCAAGTGAACCATTAAAATGGGGAAGGGGAGGGGAATATGGGGAAAGGAGAAGAGAAATGAGGGGAGGAGAGGGGAAAAGAAGAGAAAAAAAGGAATCTAACGTAAGATTTTTTTTTTCTAAGCCTAAACAAATGCACTTGCTGGAATCATCCAAATCTCATCTCTTAGAAAGTGCTTGCCTTTTGACTTACCGGGAATGGCCCTTTTACCACCACAGCTGCAATCCTGCCCTTCCAACTGCTTAGGTAAACAGTCAAGAGCTTGAAAAATCACTGACAGCTCTAGCACTAGAACTCCCCTTTCCTTTGGCATGTGGAAAGACAGGCAGGTGAGATACAGTTCTCCAGGGGCTTTATCACCTCAAACCTCCACCACAGCCTTACATGTAGTATGGCTGGCCACCAATAAAGCTGTCAGCCCAATTTCAGGTTCAGCAAAGGAGACTTACCTGATTTTTAAAACCACAGTGGATAGAAAGGAACGAAGGCTGTATTTCAGAATCAGGCTGTTCTGTCTTTGAGCATTGCAACTGAAATCCTTCACACGTTTAAACTTGAAATTCCTATTCCCCAAGTTCCTTAGAAGGACCATTCAAAATAAAGGGGGGAAAACAGGGAAGGCAATTTTATTACCTTCTTTTCCCACAGTCAAAAGATGAGAATCATATCAAGAATATGACTGATAGAAGGTCATAAAAAGCAATAAGATGGGAGGTAGTAGCAGTTTCAACCCAGAATAGCAAGAACAGAAATGAAAGAGAATCAGAGAATCCTGAGAAAAACAAACACATAAACTTATGTATACGAAAAGCCACTGCAATGTTTCCATTATCCTGATTTCAAACTCCAGAATGTAAGCACTAATGGTTCCCTAACCACCTAAGCTTCTTTTCAACAGCCGTCACTAAGCCTGACTGATCTTTTCAAATGAATTCCTGTTGTTAACCACCTTGGATTCTGAGTAAGCTTGCCAAAAACAAAAATCCCAGTGGAAGATTTCAAAGAACCAAAGAGTTGAACCAAACTGTGAATCTAAACAGGGAGAAACAACACTAATTTGCTAAACCCCAAACAAAATAGAAATGTTAACAGTTTGAAAGCAACACTAGTGAATTGATTTGAACCAGAAAAAAAAAAAACCTTCATATTTTCTAAACCAATCAATCTTGTACCAAACCCCACAACTCCAATCAATTCAAGGTCCTGTAAAGAGCACACATCAAGACTTTGTTTCACTTGCCTTGGAGCCCACAAAGGAACCACTAAGTGAACACTGGATAACGAGTTGGGGGAACTGGATTCTCCTGATTTTTTTCACTGTTTGACCTTGGACAAGTAACTTATATTCTTCTGGCTTCATCTTGCTTGCCTTGAAATGGCTAGAATTACCAATATCCCAGGTCTAACAGTCTATGCCAGTTGTGAAATTTAGTCTACTGATAAAATAGATGATGTCACAATTTGGCCCTAATCTTCAGGAAGCAGGGAGTTGGACCACCCCAACTCTCCTAAGGGTTGATGTTTCTAGTTTATTTTGAAAGAAACTTCACATAAGAATTGGGCAACTGTCCTTGCTCATCCTTAGGAAGAGTCAGCCTAATATTCTTTTTCAGAATGCTTTTCCTAAAAAAAAAAAAAAAAAAGTTTTGGGAACTGTTTGTTTTTCCTCAAATGAAAGCTACAAGTGAGTGGTCTGGTCCCAAAAAAGAAAAAGAAAGAAAAGAAAGTGATGTAGAATATGCTGAGCACCTATTTCATGTCAGACATGGCATGATACTTTATATTATTTTAAATTAGTTTTTATAATACAGTTACATGGTAGGTACTATTATCCTCATTTTATAGAAGAAACCGAGATTTATTTATGTAAAGCGACTTGCTTACAATCATTCAACTGGTAAGCGACGAAACTGGGAATGAACTCAAGCAATATGAAACCATTGCTATACCAACATTCTAATGATTACAGTCTGAATGACTACATTCCTTCCTAAATCAGTAATTAAGAAAGAACACCGGGCTCTGGAGTCAGACAAACTGGAGTTTCTTTCTTTTTCTTTTCTCTATTTTTTAATTGTATTTTTTTCCATCTCATCCACCCTCCTTCCCCACTGCAATCACCACTCTGTTGTCCCTGTCCATGAGTCCTTTTTCTTTTTTACTCGATCTAGAGATTGAACCTGAGCTTCTTGAATGCTGGTTTATGAACAAGGTACTTAAGCATGCTGTCTCTCAAGTTTTCTTATCTGGCAAATGGAGAAAGAAGTAGTACCTACCACATTAAGCTATTGGAAAGTGTTAATGATGTGATAGCAGCTACTGCAGTGCCTGGAACAAAATAATTATTCAATAAATGCATATTAGAGCTACCCTTGTATTCATAAGCAACATAAAAATAAAATGTTATAAAGAAAACTAGTAGGACTTATTGAAGTGCTCCTTTGTCTGTAGCAGATTTAGTTTGAAAGAAGTTTCAGTGGCCCAACCTTATCCTCTAAAACTAAGCCCTACCTTGTAGTAAATTAGCATATTCATGGGTAATAAATACGCTAATTGGTATTGTGTAAGTAGTAGCAAGGGTACTTGTCATGCATGCGCTCTGCTGAGCAGCAATTGTTCCTAATTTACTGGAACCTGTCCTTCTCAAGAGAGGATTGGAAGGCAGCAGCTAGAAGTACTGCTGGAAGTACCAGGTGGGCTAAGGCCCCCATGTTTCCCCAATTCTTCAAACCTCTCTTTCTCCCATCCCCTTGTGGCCCTCTTCTCATACACTCCCCTTTTTCCTCAGGTTATTCTAGTTTTGTTGTGATTCTTCCTCTGGTTCTAGCTCTGTTACTGCTAATCGACATCAAGTGGTATTTATTGAATGTGTGTCTGGCACTGCACTAGGTAAAGTGGAGGGGCATCCAAAAGTTAATCAAAGAGAAATGTGTTCCAAGGCTACACAGAGCTAAGATATACAGGTAGACCAGTGTTTTGGCAACACAGTAAATGTAGGTATAATTGGATGATTTGGTTGATTTCAGAGCACAAAATAGTTTGTTCGTCTAGTTAATAATATGCAAGAGAATTTAGAAATGTACAGCTATCTGCAACTTAATTTGAAATGCATAACAGATGAATATATAGATGGATAGGTGATAAAGTAAATAAAATGTGTTAATTATAGAACCTAAGTGGTAGGTATATGGGTGTTGACTGTACAATTCTTTCAACTTTTCTTTATATTTAACATTTTTTCATCATAAAAAGTTGAAGAAGAAATGAGAGGGGTTAGGGGTACAGCTTTTTCAACCTCGAATATTTCAGAATAAACTAATCATTTCTGTAGAGAATAATGTTATATGGGGATTAATGTTAAAATGGGTAATTTTGAGTGAATGGTACATGAGAGTCCTTATATGATTCTTGTAACTTTTGTATATATAAAATTATTTAAAAATAAATAATTAAAAGATAGTTTGTTGAACACTGGCCCTTTTCATCTAGTGCTGTTATTTTCAGTAGGGAGGACATTAGGCCAAATACTAGTACAGAAATTGAAAGATGGGGGAACGATAATCAACTGATAGGTATACCTTAGGTATCTACTATATGCAAGACACTGTGCCAGGCACTGTGGGGGATTCAAAGAGGTAAATAAAACATAGTCCCTGCCCCAAGAGGTCTTATAGAGTAGGTGAGGCAATGCCAGAACAGTATCTTAAAGAATAACTGGCTAGAGCAGAGAAGTTCTATAAGAGAGAACTATGAAAATTGGAGTAGGTTGGAGTGAGACTGAAGAAAGTACTGAATGCCAGGCTAAAGAGTTTTGACTTCATCCTGTGGATAATGGGAAGCCATTTGTGTTATCTGAGTTAGATTTTTTTAAAAAAAGCATGTTCTAAAACTGGCTAGACAGTACCATTTGTTGGGGCACAGGTACTTCAATATGCAATTGTTTTATACTCATATATTTCTGCCTCATATATTTACTTCTCATATCTGGATATGGCCTTTAGGGATTTCCAAAATTCTGGATGCTGTGCATTTTTTAAACAACCACTTTCTGTCATCTCTTCTGCCTCTGTCCTTTCCTCTCCCGCCCCCCCTGCCCCGCTCACCCCCCAACCCTAGCCCACAAGGGGAGCTGACTAGCATTTGCCTCCGCCCTGCTGACTCAGTAAGCAATAAGTAAGCATCATATAGTTTTTAAAACTAAGCTGATTTCCTTCATGATAATCAAGCTGCACTTTTTACTGGGATCACTGATTTGAGCTGGAAAGAATGAATATTTAGTGAGGTAACATGTGAAGGAGTGCAGGAAGCTATGTCCCATGTGTAAAAGGAAAAAATCGTTCAAAGTGATCTTTGTATACTAAAAGAAAACCAAGCAGAGAATGGCATTGCTGAATAGCGTAAGATCTCTCAAAGGCTGCCAAATTAAAAAGGTGGACTTTTTCTGTCTCTAGTTTTGTCTCCATAAAGTCCATCCTCCAATACAATCCTGTTACTCTTCCATTTAAAACCGTGTTGGCTCACCTATAGGATTAAGGCCAAGCTACTTAACAAGCAGACTTCTTTCATCAACTGGCCACCAGATACCATTCCAGATTCTTATTCTGTCCCCTCTCCCACATACCCAGTGGTTCACACACAATATCTTGCTTTTTCTGAACTACCCATTTTGACTCGTGACTGCCTCTCATATGTTGGTGGTCCCTCTGCCTGGTATCACTGCCCATCACTCCTTTGTCCATCTACATTCTAGACAATGCCCATTCACACTTTCATGATTCAGTATAATTAGTCTCCAGTCTGTCAGTTGCCCATCCCTAGCAGTAATTCCCTCCACCACATTCCCAGAGCACCTTATATACATACCTTTTTCTCTGAGCACATTTCCCATTGCATATAATTATTGGTTTGGGTGTCTATCTCCCCCACTTGATTGCAAGCTCCTTAAGGACAGCCAGGGACTACTTCTAATTCATCACTGTATTCTCAGCACTTAGCATAAGGTCTGGTCCTGTATATGTGCTCAAATGATTATTGAATAAATGAGCCTGAATATCAAGTGCTCCTTGAATTCCAACTCAGCATCTCTTGAAAGGTGAAAATTACAATATTATGTGACCAAAGTAATCCTAGTGAAGTGTGCTCGAGGACTTGACTGAAGAAGAAATGGCATAAGGACATATTATGGGGCCTTACTGTAGGATAGTTTTGACCCCAGGAAGCTCTTACCGGCAGTTGTTGCTGGCTTAAAAGAAGAACAGCTGGGGCAGAAGAGAAGAGCCCTTACCAGGGATTTCCCCATCATTATTTTTCACAGTTCACCATTGAGGCAATGTTGTTTATATAATAGTTTGAAACACTATTCTGAATTATAGTCAAACTTTCATTTGTGCTGTGCCTACAGATAGATACATTTGGATCAGCCTTGTTAATGGGTAGTCACTGAAAGTTCTCCAGTTCTTTCCTCACCTATCATTACTATGCGATGGAAGAACATTTTGTGGGTAAGTGACTACTGAAAAACTGAGAGCCAAAAGGGGGGACAGGGCGGAGCTAATAAAAAGAATCTTTTTCTCCCTCCTAGATTGCCAATACATTTCACCACACCTCCAAATCCTACATTGTTTTAACCTATATGTCAGTGAAGGCAAAAAAAGGAAAATGAAGACTTTAGCAAAACTTTACAGTTTGTAGGTAAGAAATAAAGGAAGCAACAGTGAAGCCTGGAACATAAATCTTTAGATATATGATCAGTTGCCACTTCTGGAAAGTAAGCATTTTGGCTGTTTTAACAAATAGCAAAACCAATTAGCTTTATCTGTAGACTAAACTGAGGTGTACACTGAATTTAAAAAAAAAAAAACACCTGAGTCTGTTTTGATCTTCAAAAATGTCAAACTGGTAAACACTTCACTTTTTGTACATATAAATCTAAGAGCCAAGCCTAGCTTGAGGAAGATTTAAGAGACATAAAATTGTCTGAGGTGTCTGCCAAATCTCTGCAGCAGAGACAGAAACCCTGGAAAAGCTGACATAGTCATAACTCTCACAATGTCGCCAGCAGGCTTGTACAGGGCTGGACACACTGAAAGTCACTGTTCCATCTCTCAAACTGTTTGTAAACAGAGAAGTAGATCATTTGTTTATCTGCTATCTGGTAGCTCATTTTTTCCTATATATCACACAGAGAAAAGAGACAGAAAAAAAAAAAGAATAAATCCCTACTGGCACATATTCCAATTTTCACCTGAGTAAATTTTCATTGATAGAATGAGTCTGCTTGTTAAAAGTCTTCTCTTTTTTTTCATTTCTTTCTTTTGCAATCATTCTTGTGCATATACTAGATTCATATACTCTCTCTCTCTCTCTGGAATTAAAGAGGGTATTTGTAAGTATCCAGTACAGTGCCTATCATCATCAAAGTGCTTTGCATGTGGTTAAGTCCACAATAATTTATCAAATGAATTAAAACTCTATCTGTAATTTCTATGTGTGATATATTGACCATGGAGTAGGACAAATATAAATTATTCTTCTTGGAGTATTTAACAGTGACCATTCCTTACAAGGCAATATAATTTTATTCGGATGATTCATACTTAGGACTTCTGTCCTTTAAAGAGCATGCATTTTTTTGCACGATGGGTATTATTTATAAGGAAAATGTAGGGAAGACCACACTACAGGATCCTGAATGACAATATGAAAATTCATAAATTTTTGGAGAGAAAATCAGATACCCCATATTCACTCGATTTATGTCATTATGGTAATCCACTACATATGTCTAAGATTACTTAACAATGGAAGAATATAGTGCCCACATGGGCTGCATTCTGTAAATAGGATTAACAGTTGAATTCAACCTAGCCCTTCCCTAGGGACAGATTGCTGGAAAATACATCTACATGACATTTAAAAAAATAAATTAACCAATGACATTGGCTCCCATGAGACACATTGTTTCTTGTACATTCAATTCGATCGTACATTTCTGTAGCTCTCTGTTGATATCGCCATCCCAAAAGACACAGAATTTCAAAATACAAACTAAAACAGAACAATTGGAGCTATTCTGTCTCTCCTGCGTGAAGTGTTATGTACACAAAGGAAAATTTCTGTACATTAGCACAATGTGAATGGCGACGTGGTGAGATTGTGTCAGTCTGAACGGTGCTTGTTACCGTGTGGTCACATATAACTTGCCCAAGGGAAAAGAACAAAGTCTCTTTCCCTGCACACTAACAAAGACTGGCAGGGGCTGCAGGAACATGAGAAGAGCTGTGTTATGGCAGACAGTTTGGATTTTTTCTCTTAAAAAGTGTTCTTTATTACTTTTTTCCTTCCCACTTTTATTTAATTAATTTTCCTCCTTTGTAAAATAAAGATAGCTTTTATGTATTTAATATCTTTACTCTGAGAACGAAATGAAATACTAGTGGGTTGCCGGGCACATAATAGTTAACACGTACAATACAATCCACACTTGGCTAGCATTAACTAAACAGCTGTTATCTGTTAGGTCAGTGCTAGGCAGCGACCTAAGACTCCCAGAAAAAGTAAATTGTAGGAGGAAGAAGTGATGTTGGAGACAAAAGCAGAGGGCTGATTTTCAAAGGTTTTATAAGCCAGTCTAAGAAATTTGGATTTTTATCTTGACAACGGGCAGCCTTTTAACTATTTTATATAGAGCCAGATAGCTTCAGATTTGCAATTTAGAAAGATTATTCTGTCAGCATTGGTACAAAATGCATTGCAAAGGCAGCAGGCTAGAGGCAGTAGTAACCCAGACTATAAGCAATATGTGTAATTGGGGCAGGGGTTAGTGTGCCCCAAACTAAGGCAATGGTAATTAAACAGTAGACATGGAGAACATTTTTTAAAATAACTTTAACAAATTAACCAGTGCATGATTATAGAAGATCAGAAAATAAAAACGTGCAAAAGGTTAAAAATAGAACTCATGTAATCTAAAGACATAGTAAACCTCTATTAATTCTTTTGTGTTTCACATTACAGGATTTGTCCTATTTATGCATGCACAGATGTGTGCATGTGTGATATGTCTGGGCATTTAAACTGGGATCTGACAATTTTATAAGCTGAATTTTCTCTTAATATAATATAAACTACTTTCCACATTATTAAATATTTTTTGGTCACATCAACTTACATGGTTACTTAGTAATTCATTTTATATATGCACTATAACTGATTAAATTCAAACCTCTACTATTGTACATCCTAAATGTTATTTTTTTATTTTATGTTTTTGCTATTATAAACATTTTTTTTTTGCCATTTTAAAAATATCCCAAGAGCTAAATTTTTGGAAAATCATGTCTATTCCCTCAATAGAACACAAAAATGGTAGGTTGAAAGCTATGTTAAATTTCAATTTTTTTGGCACATATTGACAAATTGCTCTCTAGAATAGATGTACCAAATTACAGTTTCAGCCCTGGCTGCTGTGGCTCAGTCTATTGAGTGCCGGCCTGAGAACCAAAGGGTCACTGGTTTGATTCCCAGTCGGGGCACATGTTTGTGTTCTGGGCCAGGTCCCCAGTAGGGGGCATGTGAGAGGCAACCACACATTGATGTTTCTCTCTCTTTCTCCTTCCCTTCCCCTCTCTCTAAAAATAAATACATAAATAAATCTAAAACAATTACGGTTTCACTAGCAGTGTCTATGAGTAGGAGGAGATGGTTTAGAGTGATTTCAAGGATGGAATCAACTGGACTGAGTGGGTGAAGAGGAGGGATGGATCCTTGGCAGAGTATTAGAGCAGGAACAGTGCGAACTCTGCCAAGAGGAGCAGACCAAAGGGCAGGCCTAAGGAATAGGTGACTGGGTGGATAATCAACGAGAAAGAAAAAGGTACGGTAACTACAGGAGAATGGGGGAAAATGAAGAAAAAACAAGAAACCTCCAGTGAAGTTATGCATTCATGTCACTTTAACTTACTGCTTTATTCAGCAAAAGTAGCAAATGTAGCAAACAGCTACTCTTTTTGTAGCACTTGCCACTACAAGGTCCAGATTTACATTCATGTGAATATGTTGGATCATTCTTTTCATCGAATAATAATTTATTAGGTGTCTACCATGTGTCAAGTATTGTTCTGTATGCTATAGGTAAGGAGATGAATGAGCTGGTTCCTGCTCCCAAGGAGCTCACAGTCTATGGGGGACACAAACATCCAAAGACTGACATACTACAGTTTGGTACAGGGTAGGACAGAGGTAAGTGCAGGGTCCTTTTGAAGCCAGAAGCCTAACTTTGCTTCATGTATGCATGCATGTATGTGGGGTGAGGGGGAGTTGTAGTTGCAGGAAAGGCTTCTTTGAGTCTTGAAGGAGGCAGAGTTCCTCAGATATCAAAGGGTAACAGATCACACTCATATTCTTTATCAGCATCTTGAGTATTTTTGCTACTGCTCTCAAGGACACTCAACAAGATAGTGAAGATATGTGCATACAGTCCAAACCCATTTATGACAACAGTCTCCACTGTTACCTTAATGAATATGTATATGTACACTGCCTGTGTGGGCAATAATATGCTCATCTTAGAATATAAAGGACAATAAACGAATGGCCTTTAAAGCTTTAAAATCATTTTGATGACATTGATAGAATAATAATATTCATATCTACCAACTCCTACTAATTCTGCCTGCTAAATGGCTGTAAAATCTGTTCCCTCCTCTATGTTGCGCCCTCAGCTCCTTATCAGCTCTCTGTGGAACAGAACACCAGCCTCCTAACTGGTCATGTGCCCCTCCATTGTATCCTAAAGTGAAAACATGATCATGGTGCTCTTCTTCTAAAACATTTTAGTTTTCAATTGCCTATAGCAATAGTTCCTAAATTTTTGTCATTTAAGTCTCACTTGGTGATTTTTCCACATTCATATAGTACATATAGTTAACATGGGTCTTTAAATCAACTTAAAATTGATTCCGTTTTTATTTTTACTAAGCCATATCCTAAGTAACCTTAGATTTGATGATGTAATGAATTTTTACCCTTTAAAAGACACGTTAGAACATATAATTAGTAAAATGCAAAACACTTTTGGGAGTATAACATAGCCCTTGATGGCAGATTCTCTACATTTTGAGAGCCACTGGCCAGTAGGAGCACATCCACACTTAGCCATGCATTCAGGGTTCTTCATAAATGAGCCTCAACCTATCTTTCCAGACTCTTCTACCATTATACCTTCCTTTTCCCAAACTATCTGCACCCCAGACATGCTAAATTCCTCACTATTGAATGGCTATACATTGCTCTTATATAACCACATGTCTCTTAAAGACTGTTCTCTCTATCTGAAATGCCTCCCCTCTACTCTTCTCTGCCTGGCAAATTCATTATCCTTCAAGACTCATCATTTCACCTCCTCATGGAAGCCTTCTCCCTGACTTTCCCTTATAGTTCAGTCACTCCTTCCATTATCCTTCCATAGCACTTTGTACCTGTCTATGTTATACTGCACACTACATTATCTCAAAATTATGGGCCTCTATCTCCATCCCCATCCCCAACTAGAACCACAGAGAGCTCACACCAATACTTCATTTTGGCAAAGGTCATGGAAGAGACCTAGTGACACAGGTCACTTAAAATAAAAGCTAAAATAAAATAAAACCCAAAGTACTGTCCAGGTCCAAATAGCTTAGAGGTATGACATGTTTTATAAAGAGAATCATCTAATTCAGAAATAACCATACTGACTATAGTTTTGGCAGACACAGTTTAACTACAGCTGCAATAGCAGTTAAGCTAATTTGGTTTTGGCAGCTACTTTAGAACAGACATATATTGACATTGAAACTAAGAGTGAATCATTTGGTTTTCTGCCAGGATGATCAACTTTACCTCACAAAAATCTCTCCTTACCACAAATGGGAAGTCGAGGATAAATATTAACAGTGGGACCATCAAACCATGGTAGACAGAGCCTGGGCTCTGTAGTCAGAAATCTGTACACCCCAACTCCACTCATTACTATCTATATGACTTTAGGTAGGTTGTTTAACTTCTTTGCATTTTAGTTTCCTCTTCTAAAAAATGGAAAGAACAGTATCTACTTCATAAGACTGTTAAGATAATGCAACAAAATGCTTATGATAGTGCCTGGAACTCAGTAACTCATTTATGGGCTCAATAAATAACAGTATTCTCACACATTGAAATGACAACAATTCAGATAATGTGATATACAGGATAGCAAATGCATTTCTTCAGAAAATAAATTTGTTGCCAGGCTTTAAACCTGACAATTCTAGAGTGTAGCTAGAAAGAGCCACAAACAAAAAACAGTATATATGACAAAGTTCTTCCAGTATTTAAACTCACACTTGGAACTTGCCACCACACTTCTTTGGGTTCTCCAAGAATTAATCTCAAATCAGGTTCCCCTAGGATGAAAAAAACAAAAATCACCCAATCTTAATTTTGTTGTCTTTAATCGTATTTGATACAGAATAATATCCAAATCACATGGGTACTTCAAAGGATCCTGTTATTATTATTCCAAGCTTTTTAATACCATTCTTTCCCTAATATATCCCTGCTGACACCGCTTCTTTTTTTAAATTGAATTTACCGGGGTGTCATTGGTTCACAAAACCTTCGGGAAGAGATTGCTTTGGATGATGGGTGTACAATGCAGAGTGCAGATGATGTTTTGTTGAGTTGCACACTTAAAACCTGACACCTTTTAGTCCATTCAGGCAAGCCCACTTGTCACTCACATGCTCCCTCTTCTATCTACCCTTCTCAAATTCCAATCCCAATATCAGAAATAATTTTCTCCTTCTGCTTTGCCCACTTCAAATGTCTTCTGAAGCCTAAGTTAAAATTCACCTTCTTCACAAAGCCTACCAGGACTAATCTGAAGTCAGATTAGAGTTTCAAGCCTTCAGCACTTCCAGGGTTTGACTTGACCTTCCACAGGTGAGTCACCCTACCCCATCAGTATCCCCTTCCACTAACCCCTCAGAACTTTTGCATCCATTTATAATAATAAAATCACTAATAGAGTGTTTTGAGTGTTTTGCACAGTCTACTTTATTTTGCAGTTGCCGTGCCACATCAAAGTTTGTCCACATTAGTGCTATCTGTCCTTGCTGGAAACCCCTAATGTGCTGTATTTCAAAAATAGATCTAGCTTGCCCTTTACTCTCATCAGAACATTGAACTGAATCTTAACCACATATCTCAAAAGCAAGATTCCTTTCCTCTTCTGTTCCCTATCCCTTCTGAAAATTGAAGAGACACCGTTTTCACTCCAAAGACCTGGTTAGGGAGAGGGTGGGTGGCTGGAGGGGCAAAAAAAGTTTTCACACAGCAAAGGAAACTATCAACAAAAGAAAAAGACAGCCCACAGAATGGTAGAACATATTTGCCAATACATCTGATGAGGGGGCTGATATCCAACATTTATAAAAAAAAAACTTATAAAACGCAACACCAAAAAAACAAACAATCCAATTTAAAAATGGGCAAAGCACCTGAATAGACACATCTCCAAAGAGGACATACCAGATGGTCAGAAGACTTATGAAAAGATGTTCCACATCACTAATCATCAGAGATGCAAATTAAAACCACAATGAGATATCACCTCACACCTGTCAGAATGACTATCATCAATAAATCAACAAACAACAGGTGCTGGTGAGGATGTGGAGAAAAGGGAACCCTCCTGCACCGTTGGTGGGAATGCATATTGGTGCAGCCACTGTGTACAGCAGTATGGATATACCTCAAAAAATTAAAAAGGGAAGTGCCTCTTGATTCCGTGATCCCACTTCTGGGAATATATCTGAAGGAATCCAAAACACTAATTCAAAAGAATATATGCATCTCTATGTTCATTGCAGCGTTATTTACCATTGCCAAGATATGGAAGCAGCTCAAGTGCCCAACAATAGATGAGTGGATGAAACAACTATGGGACATTTACACAATGGTGCACCACCCAGCCTTAAAAAAAAAAAAGAAAAATTTATGCTTTGCAACAGTATGGAAGGATCTGGAGAACATTATGCTATGTGAAATAAGCCAGTCAAAGAAAGACAAATATCAGCCCGGCTGGTGTAGCTCAGTGGATTGAGCGCCGGCTAGGAACCAAAAGGTCCCGGTTCGATTCCCAGTTGGGGCACATGCCTGGGTTGTGGGCCAGGTCCCCAGTGAGGGCCATGTGACAGGCAACCATACATTGCTCTTTCTCCCTCCCTTCTCCTCTCTCTAAAAATAAATAAATAAATAAAATCTTAAAAAAAAGACAAGTATCATATGCTCTCACTCATATGTGGAATCCAATGAAAAAACTGAACTAACAAGTGAAGTACAAACTCAATGATAGAGAGCAGGCTGACATCTATGAGAGGTTTAGAGGGTGGAGGAATGGAATAAATGCTGATGGAAAAAATACAATAAAAATCAGTAATAAAAAAAAGAGATGGCAACTGTGTTTCTCACCATCAAGGAGGCAGAAAATGAAAATTGGACAAAAGTCACGCCCTGGGCATGGCAAGGAATTCCCCAGCCTCCAGAGAAAATAGGAAATGTGTGTGTTGAGAGGGGTGTGTGCCCAAACCTGACAAGTCAATTGAGGGAACAGGAAAGAGATCACTGGACTCCTCCAAACATTACGGAGAGTCCAGGCGCCACCTAAGGAAGGCTCGAGAACCCTAACTTCAGACCTCTGTAACTTCAGACCTCTGAAGAGGCACAAGGCAGGAGTGGGGATACGTGGAAGAAAACCGGCAGGTTGGGGAAAAAAAAGAGAGAGAGAGGAAAAGAGCACGCTCCCACAGCTGGAGTTAACTGGTGCAGAGCTCAGACGCCCACCCCCCTCGCAGTTCCTACGCCCCCTCCCCCGCAGAGGCGGAGCTGGGCGGAGTTAAGCGTTGAGGGCACCAGTCCAGGAAGCACCGTCCTCCCTAGGTTCCCTCGGTCCCACAGTCCCCAGCCACAGGTACTCAGGCTTTCTGCCTCTCTGACCTCCAGCTCCCTGGCTGCTGAAGCGCTACTCCTTATACAACCGCAGAAAATAGGGCCAGTGCAGCAGCTCCTGGGCGAGAAGTGGTCTCGCCATGCCATGCGCGATGGAACTGTCTTCCGAACTCCCCGCCTTGCGCTAGCCGTCTTGGGCCCGACACGCAAGCCCAAGGCTGGACTCTCACCTACTGTGGCGTCTCCTATTGGTCACCAGTAAAGCCGGAGGCCAAGTCCTTGTCCTCATGGGAAATGTAGTTTGAGGTCACTGGAGGCTCTTGTATCTGTGGAGAATCCAATACAGGCATTGGTAGAGAGACTTAGATGAAGATAGAGGATTGTGGGAGATGAAGTTGAGATACTAGTTTCTATTGTACTCGCTATTCCCACCTTCCCCACTCACTGGTTGTTAAGGTACTCGGAGTTCAGACGGAGAAGGGTATGCTGGGTGTTGTAGTTTGGAATGCACGGGCTAACAGAATCTTCCTTCTTGAGTTACGGGGTTGTGCTTGTGGGGGCAGATGAAGGTTCTAAATTTATTTTAGTGTTGTTTAAGCTATTAGGATTTTAAGAGAAGCACTTCATATCATGATTTGAAATTCTCATTAAGTTTTGATCAAGTGATGTTGTGGTATTTATGCTCTGATAAGCTTATGATTTTAACTGGTCCTTTAAAACTCTCAAAATCTGTTCTCTATGAACCATCTTCATTAGAATCACTTCAAAGGGTCTGGAAAATGTATATATTTTTTCTAATTGAGAGTCATATTTTTCCTTTGAAATGGTGTCATACATAACAAGCATGGAAATGTGATTTAAACCAGCCTAAAAGAAGCTTACTTAACCTATAATGAAGCCACCTTGTTGCCATGAATAACAATGGCCACATATATTGCTATAATGCAACAATTTAGAGCAGATAGACAACACAACTTGAATAATAATAACTACATTTCTTTAAGTAATTATTGTTCTTTTTAGTAAAATTATATTGAGAGGTAGATAAAGAGATAAATGGGACACCTAGACACTTTTTAAGAACGTGAAGGTTAACTAAAATGGTTATTTATAAGGGCTAATTTCACTTCTAACTTTTGACTTTTCTTTGCTAGAGATGAATCCTTACAGCTGAATGTATCATTATTGTGTTGCTATACTTCTGGTAAGGACAACTGTTTGATTAACAAATGGAATGAAGCAAAAGAAAAAGAAATTGCATTTTCCTAAAGTAGTTGCCTAAAATTTTACAAAGAGGAGTTAAAGAAGAAAGTGATTTGATAGATTCATTGGTTTATTCAACAAACTTCTTTGTGCAAGGCACTGGACTAGGGACTATTGCCATAGAATTGGAAAACAATCCTTTCCCTCTAGTAACTCACAATCTAAGTGGGGAGATAGAATATACAATGTGAAAAGTGCTCTAAAAAGATCTACATAGACTTCTGTAAGACTATAGAGAAAGAAAAAGTCATTCCACCTATTGAGGAACCCATGCTTGAATGATGAGACTTGAAGAACCAGTAAGATAGTTATCAGATTTGGGGCAGGAGAAGTCAACCATATTCCATACAGAGAAATAAGGATGTAAGAGGGTATAGGGGACAAAAAAGTTACAAATTGCAGGAACTTGATCAGATATGAACAGTAATCATGCCAATGCACTAGAAATTTAACCTGAAAGCAGCAGAGAACCATCAAAGGATTTTAAGCAAGTAAATGGTAGGATCACATGGATTTGTTGATACTTTGCATATGTACAGTAAGGGAAAGGAAAGAGTCTATTGTGATTCCCAAATTCTGATTTGGAAGACTGAGTGATAGTACCATTCATTCAGATAGGGGACCCAGAAAAATTTGCAAGTTTTGTAAGGGATAAGAGAAATTCTGTTTTGAACATTTAAAATTTGATAAGTATGTGGAACATTTGGGTGAAGATGCCTGGTAGGCTGCAAGGAAATGTAAGTCTGAAGCTCAGGAGAAAATTGTTGATATCAGTTTATAGATGGTAATTAAATAAGTAAAAATGGATTAAATTTCACTTAGAAAGTATTTAGAGTAGTATTTTTAAAAGAACAACAAAGATTAAGTATAGAACCCTAGAAGACAACAATATTCAAGTAGTAGTTATAGAAAGAGATACCTTCAAAGGAAGCTGAGAAGGAATAGCCAGATAAATGAACCGGGAGAAAACAAAGTTGAATTACCAGAATTTAGCAGAGAGAGGTAAAATAAGAGGACAGAAGATGTTGCTGTGGGGAATGTCTGTGTAGGTCTTTTGTCCTGAGGTGGGTCTCTTGTAGGCAGCATATGTGTGGGTCGTGCTTTCTTATTCATTCAGCTATTCTGTGTCTTTTGATTGGGGCATTTAGTCCATTTATGTTTATTATTGATAGGTACTTATTCATTGCCATTTTTTGTACTTGTGTTCCTCTCTCTCTCTCTCTCTTTTCCTTCCTTTCCTTAAAGCAGTCCCATTAGCAACTCTTGCAGAGCTGGTTTGGTGGAGGTGTATTCCTTTAGACTTCTTTTGTCTGGGAAGCTCCTTATTTGGCCATCTATCTTGATTGAGAGCCTTGCTGGGTACAGTAGCCTTGGTTTCAGGCCTCAGGTTCTTATTACTTGGAATATTTCTTGCCATTCTCTTCTGGCTTGGAGTGTTTCCATGGAGAAGTCAGCTGATAACCTTAACGGGGCTCCCCTGTATGTTACTTCCTGTTTCTCCCTTGCTGCCTTTAAGATTCTCTCTTTGTCTTGGAATTTTGCCATTTTAATGATGATGTGTCTTGAAGTGGGTCTCTTTGGGTTTCTCTTGATTGGGACTCTGTGTTTCCTGGATTTGTGTGACTTTCTCTCTCATCAGATTAGGGAAGTTTTCCATCATTATTTTTCCAACCACATTTTCTATCCC